>JALMQS010000087.1:5123687-5386631 GCA_024734495.1 Forficula auricularia | reverse complement strand
TTGCACCAAGAAGGTACAACCTCTGTAGTCCGTGGTGGACCCTTGTATCGTGAAGATAAGGAGAGGTTTAGGGATTGGGTAGGAGTCGAAGGTATCTGTGGATGCTGGTCTTGAAAGATTGATGGATTGGATAAGAAGAAATTTGTAGCTTTTGATACTGACACAGTCGTGGAGATTCCCGGATGTTTTTTCCTCCACATTTTTTAGGCATGTTTTACTTTAGAATATTTTCAGCTTTGATACAAACCAATTATATAGACTTATTGAGGTTAAAAAGACACATTTTTTGATGTATATAACTCATTTTGGCCATTTTCGGAGATTGTCGCCTTTGATCCTAATATCAACCTCGATCTCGATGAAGAAACGGTGATTCACATATGAGCCGTGTGATAGTCAACGTTCTACAACGTGCTAATTTCAATATTATTATTAGTCTACTTCTTCTTATACCCGCATTGCCATAGCCAGAGCCGGATCAAGACTTTTTCTGGAGGTAAAGATAAGAGTAAATAAATATTATATATAATATTCATTTTCTATGAGTTAAGGATTCTTGGTCACTTGTTTCACATTAAAATTACAAAAATTAAAAGATGTAAAAATTTTTTCAATATATATATTTCGAGCTCTAATTCTGTACTTTCTTGAAGATGAGCTTACAGCTCGAAATATATATATATTGAAAAAAATTTTACATCTTTTAATTTTTTTTAATTTTAATGTGAAAAAGTGACCAAGAATCCTTAACTCATAGTAAATGAATATTATTTATAATATTTATTTACTCTTATCTTTATTAAAGATGTTTCACCTTGCACCAACACCACAATCTCTACTAATTACTTTTTCTGGACCTAAGCGCCTAAAAGATCTAGATGCCCCCTATCTAATCTTAACTAACACATCTGTTTTCTATACCTAGTAGAGATACGGAATTCAGTCTACATTCTAAAGCCGGGTTTCCACCAAACGGACAGTTTTAAAAACAGTTCAAAAAACAAAACAAAAACTTGTTTTCTTTTGATCTACCGAGTCAAGATGGGAATGTGTTTTGTTTACTAAAACACTGTTTCCAAACAAACATGTTTTAAGAACTGTTCAGTTTTTACAAAACATTGGGTTTTTTCTTGAGAAAAACAGTTTTTGTTTGTGTTTCTTTTTGTGTCTGTTTGGTGGAAACCCGGCTTTAGATTGTTACATAGTTATATTTTTATTATATTTCATCTGAGAAAATGAACCCTCATTTGAGCAATTTGTGACCATGTTTAAAATACCATAAACAAACCAAATCCAACATCTGGAAAAGCACTTACTTCAATATTGTAATCTACAATTCTTTTATAAATTCCAGAATCAGTTTTTAAATTGTTTGTGCACTGAACTTATGACTCACAAATTAGTGAAGCTCAGCTGATAAATTATAGTGTTCAACTCCTCTGATTAAGCATCAATCAGATTTGACAATTCTGAGAATAACTTTCAATTTCAGT
The DNA here is from genome assembly GCA_024734495.1 of Forficula auricularia. Taxonomy (NCBI): domain Eukaryota; kingdom Metazoa; phylum Arthropoda; class Insecta; order Dermaptera; family Forficulidae; genus Forficula; species Forficula auricularia. The sequence continues at coordinate 5,385,138 of JALMQS010000087.1, read as the reverse complement.
AGATAATAAAGGTATATATTATGTAAATTTCTTGAAGGAGACAATAAAAGAGTGTGTCTTCTGCTGGAAGTATAAATTTTATTTTATTTTGTGGTTAGGTGGTTTCATTCATAAATTAATTCCTGTGAATCCATTGTAATAGACTGATGAAGAGGGCAAAGCCCTCGAAAATATAGTCTCGTTATAAACAAATAAAATTTATACTTCCAGCAGAAGACACACTCTTTTATTGTCTCCTTCAATATATAAAAATTCTGCTACTCTCGGCAAAAACTTTCATTTTAATGTAAATTTCTGTTGTGCCCCTACTTTCATATTTTAATTGATGATTAATCCGACTCTATAGTCACATATTTACTTGAGACTCAACGGCTATACTGTTTGAGGGTAATAGAGCTTTGCCAGTATAGGCAGAAGCACAATAACAATTATAAATTTAGTAATAGAAATTTTTTTATCAATAGCGAATTAAAGAGAGTGTTCTCTGCCTGATGCAAATAAATTAAAAATATTAAAGAATCTTTTATTCTTGATTGTAATTTCCTTCTTTAAAACATTTTTTAATATTCTTTTAATCTATAACTAACCACTTTTAAAAATTTCCCTATAAAAATTTTTAAACGTGATGATTTATAAAAAAAATATTAAATAATTTGTTTTTTCAAATAAATATAAACACACATGCATAAATAAAGTGATTAAAGCTTTGGTGGTTGAATAGTTTTTAGAATTTTTTAAAATTAACCACATTACTTACGCCGAACGCAATGTTTATTATATTTAGTAAAATATACAAACACAAATGCACCATTTTCGATTACAACATTATGTGGTTTGTTTCAAAAAGTTTTAATATATACAATTATACATACATATATATAGAAATATAAAACATTATTCATTCAATATCATTTTATTTGTTTGAGACTAAAGTTTCGAAGGCCTGGTTATAAACAATAAATTTGTTTTCTTTTGAGCACAAAGTCCCAATTGAATGTACATCCGAAATAGCTTGGTAAAGAAAAAAAAATATAATATTTGTGAAAAAAAAAACCTTAAGATGAAGGCAATCAAATAAATGTACATATATGTGTGTGTGTGTGTGTGTGTGTTTATTTTCATCATACAGAGGACATCCTTTATGATTTGTTCTAATAAAATCAACAACTCTGTTACCCTTGACAAGAAAAACTTTTTAATAGTAAATTCATTTAAAAATTTATCCTATTTCAGAATGCAAAGTATGGCGAAATCCTTTAAATTTATTTCGTGGTGCTGAATATCAAAGATTCTACTGGGCAACAAATAAAGAACCACTCACATATTATGATATGAATTTATCCGCTCAAGATCATCAAACATTTTTTACTTGTGAAGCAGATTCTGGAAAATATGAATATGAAAGTAAGTAGCTATCATATATATAAGAAGATATATTATGAACTGGAGATTTTTTCTGGTTTAACCATCTATGGAGAAATAAATTAGAATATCGATAAAAATTTTATATTTTATTCTCGACTTTCTAGCTTTCAAACTCAGTAGTAAAATAACACTCCTATCATCCACACAACCAAATAACTGATTAATATGGTTTAGTTGAGTCCATTTATATAAAAACCCTCAGAATCTTGAGTCGTAATGTCTTGAATAAAATATAAAATTTTAACCAATTTTCTAATTTCACTGTTTGTGATGCAACTTGAGAGAATTCTCTGGACTCTATCATAAAACTTGACCGCCAAAGACACAACAAGCAGATACAAAATGTATCTTCTTAAAATATAGTTGCATCTCAAATATAAATGTAGATATTTTTAAGATTAAATCAATAATATTTTATTTATATACCAGAGGTGGCCACAACGTAGCTCGCGAGCTGCATGCGGCTCTTCAGTCAATCTCGTGCGGCTCTTGAACCCTCTTGAATAATACTGATTTTAAAAAGTACAGGGTGGGGCAAAAGATCTACCACATTTTGAAGAGATATAAAAAAAATGAAAAAATTTAACTAGGAAAAAAATGAATATATTTTTGAAAAGAACATAAAATAATTTTCTTCAATGTATTTTAAACATTATCAGACAAAGACAAAGGAGGGGGGGGGTTTCCAAAATGAAAATTCTAGCCCTTTCGACCAAACTCAACCAAATTTTGTATACATATTCTGTGGACCCCCCAGAAGGCCAGAAATGCAAAAACTAACCACCCAAAACGGATGGTCACAATTGAAAATTCTAGCTCTTTCAACCAAAATCAACCAAAATTTTGTATACCCAGAGGGCTAGAAATGCAAAAACTAACCACCCTAAATGGGGAGAGGGTCAAAAATGAAAATTCTAACCCTTTCGACCAAACTATATATACAAAATTTGAAGGAGACAATAAAAGAGTGTGTCTTCTGCTGAAATTCCAGCAGAAGACACACTCTTTTATTGTCTCCTTCAATATATAAAAATTCTGCTACTCTCGGCAAAAACGTTCAATTTAATACAAAATTTGGTTAGTTTTTGCATTTCTAGTCTTCTTGGGATGTACAGAATATGTTACAAAATTTGGCTGAGTTTGATCAAAAGGGCTAGAATTTTTTTTTGACCCCCTCCCCCCTTTGTCTGATAATGTTAAAAATACATTTAAAAAAAATTTATTTATATTCTTTTCAAAAATAAATTTAGTTTTTTTCTAGTTAAATTTTTTTCATTTTTATATCTCTTCAAAATGTGGTAGATCATTATGCTACACTCTGTATAATAATTAAATTAAAAAAATAATACAAAAATTACTTTTGTAATGTTATAAGTAAGTAGAGCAAAAAATCTATGTTACTTCATTTATATTTTATAAAATAAAAAATGTGTCTTTTTTTTAATAAACCATTAATTATTAATCTCCTATAAGAATGTGGCTCGCTTTGAAACAGTTTTACTATATAAATTTGCGGCTCCCAAAGTTAAGGTTAGTGGCCACCCCTGATATATACAATATATATAAATTTATTTGTTAGTGACTATATTTTCGAAGACTGGCCTTCTTCAGTCTTTTTTATTAAACATATTTTATCTATTATTTTTTATTTCATTTTATTTTAATTTTTTTTTTTTTAATGCAATCGAATGCAAGAAAGGGCGCACCAGTAAAGATGCAGCCCCTATGGATTTCTCGTATACACAAGTAGCTGGATATACCGATATACATTTGTAAGTAAGTTCATTCAACTTCCAAACAATTACAAGATATAAATGAACTAACTGACAAACGAATCTCCAATCAATCGGGTACTTGTGCCCATTTCGAAAGAACAGATAAAATATTTTTAATTAAAAAAAAAAACTGAAGATGAAGGCCATGTCTTGGAAAGATATTATAGTCTCTAAAAATTAAAATTATGTATCTACGTAGGTATCAGTGGCGAGCGGTCCATGGATGCTGCGCATCCCTAAAATTTCAAAACGTCAAGAGTATTTTCATATCGTGTCATGAAAAAATCTAACATAAAATTTTAAAAATAACGCAAAATTCTGCGTTTATTTATAAAAAAGGAGTGAAAAATAAAATAACATTTAAAAAATTAAAGGGTTCTTTTTTGAACAGCATCCCCTGGTTGAAATGTCGCCGCCCGTCACTTGTAGGTATATACATTCATTTATAATTAAGTATGGTATATGTTTATTTATATCAAGCAGAGGACACACTCAGTGATTTCCTCTTAAAAATCAACAACTCTTGGCAAGAAAAATCTTTTCAAATGTAGATAATCTGAACCTACTTCCCTTAACACCAGGTGAATATTAGTTAATGAAGAAATTCATTTGCACAATAAAAACATTTAGGGATTAAAGGATATGCTATTAAATAAAATGATTCTTTATTAAAAAATGAAATTTTTTTTTATTATTCAAAGCAATTTTTCCACATTTCACTTCTTAATTGAAGACTACATTCTCAAAAGGATCATTAACTTTATAATAATATAAAACTCATGGAAAAATGATTCAAACATAAGATCTACATTCGAATTTTAAATTACATACATTAGAACTTTGTCTAAATTTTTACGGTTTTGTGCCAAAAATGGTTAAAAAATTAACACTATATTGTTGGGTATAAGTTCTGTATATTACAGACTGGCTGAAAATAAAGGTCCATTAAATTATTATAAGAATATACAATTGGATGTTGATGAAGGCAATCCAAGGTGGTTGTAAAAAAATAGGACTATATCAGTTTTATTATTTTACATTTATTCGATGACCGACGTTTCGGAGATTTGCTCTCTCCTTCTTCAGGGTAACGAAAAGTCAATGACCCCGAAGAAGGAGAGAGTAAATCTCCGAAACGTCGGTTATCGAATAAATGTAAAATAATAAAACTGATATAGTCTTATTTTTTTACAACCACTTTGGACTGCCTTCATCAACATCCAATTGTATATTTATACCAGTCCGTCTCCTAAAGAAAAACTCTATCAATTATAAAAATATATTTTCATTTATCATTATACAAAACATAAAAATTATTAATATAATTACGATTTTATTTTAGTAATGCAGACGGCTTGGAGAGAAAGAAATCCTGTTGCCAGATTAAAATCAGCTCATGATGCACTAGAAAAAAACTCCGATTGTGCACCCGCATATATTCTTTTAGCTGAAGAAGAAGCGACTACAATACTTGACGTCGAAAAAATACTTAAGCAAGCACTTAGAGCTGCAGAATCTAGTTATAGAAAATCTCAACAGTTACAACATCAAGGACCTTTAATGGAAGCAATGCACAGTAAGAAGCATCTTATTATAGTTCTATTAAAACAATAATAGATAATTTATATTTTATTTACCTCATAAAATGATTTTAAATATTTTTCTGTATAGACTCTCATGATTCAATAGAAAATCAAGCTGATTATTCAACATAGTTAATCCTTATCCATATCAGCTTTTATTAGGGCTCCGTACAAAAGTAAAACTGAAACCTATTGGTGTTGATACAATGTCTCTCTGAAATCCTATTACAATTTTATTGGTTCATTATTTTGGGAAGGATCTAATTTTTCTTGGGGTCGAAATTTTTTTTATCATGGAGTGTAAGATATCACTAAATTTCTCATTAAGTAGAATTAGGCTAATTTTTTTTAAATTTAATTCCAATCAAATGACGGTGTGGGATTGTCCCATTTTTAAATGATTTTTTACCTTTCGGCATTCGAAAATAGCTTATCTTAAAATGAAAACAACATATTAAATAATTTCGTACATTTTCTCCTTATGAAGGACAAATGGATTCACTTTACTAACATGTCTTTGTACTATTTGAGTAACTAAAGGGTAAAAGCAGTAGGTAGTAATAAGCCAGCAAGAGACCCAATGTCCCTGGTTCGATTCCCGTTTATAGACAATTTTTTTTTTTTTTTTTTTAATACAAGAAATAATCGTTATATTTCTCATGAATTTTGTAGAAATGTTTTTTTTTCAAATATTGAGTAATAATTATTATGAATAAGATTTTGAGGAAGTATCAGGTTTTCGGACAAAAATAACACCTTAATTGTTTATTTCCGAACTTTCGATCTTTAATTTGATTTCCCGTCTATACACAAAAGGGTCAACAATTTTTCGTATATACATACATTTATACAAATTTCGGCTTCATAGTAAAACACTACTCTTATAGTCCTGAAAATGATCAAATAAAAAATGGAAAGCTCAGAAATAAACAATTAAGGTGTTATTTTTGACAAAAAACCTGATACTTCCTCAACATTTTCATAACTTTTACGATCGATCGACAGATTCAAACAATGAATATTATAATAGATGAGTAACATTTTTCAAAAAATACAATGCAAAAAATAATTGATGTTCAAAGCGTCCTAAATTAGGATTAAATGGGAATCTGTTAATTCTTTTAATATATTTATTTATTAGTTACGGAACCATCGGTATGCGAGTCCGACTTTATTTGATGTCAGTTGACATATATTTAAATATTCTTTATTTCAATTTTCGAAAGCAACTTTTAACAATTTCTTTTATCTCTAATTCTTTGCCTCTAATATAATAATGCAAACCAGCATAGAAACATAATTATTAATTGTTACAGGACGTGACACAAATGTATTAATATATGTTAAACGAAGATTAGCGATGTGTGCAAGAAAATTGGGCAAGTTGAAGGAAGCTGTGAAAATGTTCAGAGATGTATAGATCTAATCATATTTATAAAATATTATTTTATTAAACTTAAACATAATTTTTTTTCATTATTTTAGCTTTTAAAAGAAGTTCCTCCTATAATGAACGTTTTAAATATCCATGAAAATTTAATCGAAGTTTTACTCGAATTACAAGCTTATACCGATGTTCAGGCTGTTCTTGCTAAATATGATGACATAAGTTTACCAAAATCGGCCACAATTTGTTATACAGCTGCACTTCTTAAAGCAAGATTAGTTGCAGATAAGTAAGAAAAATTAAATCATTTTAGAATTCAGAAATCATAAATATCCATCTCAATAAATAATAAATATAGTACTGTCATCTGAGGTGACTTTGGTCATAAAACAGTATTTTCTAACATAACTTTCATCCTAATCTGACTATTTGTTTCGAATGAAATGTTAACATGGCTGGTTTCTATTCATTCCCATAGTTTGAAAAATTAAGCTTCTGTAGTTTTTCAAAAAATTGAATAAATGTAGTTGGCCATAGCCGGGGGTGAATATGATCATGAGTGTTTCTCGTATTATGAAGAAATGTGGTAGTAATTAAACAATAATGGAAGAAACACTTATTTTATTGTAAGGTACATTTATTGGATTACAAAAATCTATAAAATATTGATTGATTTGTCCTCGGAAAAAGGCTAATAAAGTTTGTTTAATCAAAATCGTTTGACTGGTTTTTGAGATAAAGATATACATTTTTATTGACACACCTTTTAATAATTAATTGAATTAAGACAAAACATATTAAATTAAAGTTACCCGAAGATGAGACCCTAATAGATCCATTTCTCGACCCAAAAACCTAATCCTTGATTTTCATCGAAATCATTGGAGCCGTTTTCTAGAAACCGGCTCTCTCTCTCTCTCGGAAATTGAGAATTAAAAAAAAAAAAATTATATTCATTATACTAAGTCAAAATATTTAGATGAAAAGCTTATTTCAAGATGCATAAAAGGATGCCTGAGCACGTGTGTGCGATGATCATATAACCTCTTTACCCTGTTTACTTATGACAGTAAATTTACCAGACTAACCAAAAATCCCTGTTTTATGACACTCAATTTTTTATTTTTATTATCTTCCAACTTTTACTTTATGACATTTTCTCTAATAAAAAAACTTCTTAAAAACAGACTATTATAAAGAAACCATAATTCGGATAAAAAAGAAAAGAGTTTGGAAACCAAATTCAAAATTTTTCCCTTCGGTCTGACATAATCACCCCAGCCACCATAGTCACCATAGTCACCTCCAGATGACGGTATCACATATTCATCTATATTTTTAAAAAAAAATTTCGAAATTTTATAGTTCTCTCGTATTTCTAATTATTCAGATTTTCACCAGATATTGCTAGTAAAAGAGGTTTGACTACCGCAGAAATGACTGCAGTTGAAGCAATACATCGAGCAGTCGAATTTAATCCCCATGTTCCAAAAGTAAGTTGACTTCATTTATTGGCGGAATAATCAATTATTACAATTTATTTGAAAATTAAGATGTTTCGAGGAAACTGGGCTCAGGGGCAACTAAGCCGCCATGGGATTTTTATCTGCTATACCGTTTGGTATTTCAGGCATTTTACAGCTGGTAGCAAATCTAGTACTTGCTAACTCTATCAAGCAACAACTATGCTTTTTTACATGTAGTTGTAAAGTGTGACGATGGGTCAATTTTTTATCTATTTTCTAAAAATTCAAGGTGTGATATCGTAACACAGAACAGCTCCACCTAAAAGAAAGTTAAACAAAATTTTACTTTCTACAGTTTTTCTGTTCTTTCTTGAATACATTATTGTATTCCTGAGGTTAAAATCATTTCTAAATTTAACCTTTTGGAAAGCTTCCTGTCACCCAGTTAGCTCATAATGAAATCTGAATTGGGATAGCTTGGCCATTCTTCTGGGGTAACTGGCCCACCTATGAACTGAATTCGCATCATGGAAAAAAATAGTTTCAGACTTTCCAGGGAAGAGATTTTTAATAGGGGAAAAATTTAGATTACAAAATGCTATGGCTACGAGATTAACCATAAGAATAAGAGATCATCATGATTAGACTACTTCGCTGGTTTCCAACTCAAAAAATGAATGTTTTTATTCAAATTTTTTTGAATTACCTCTCACATTATACTTTATAGAGGTGAGCTTCTAAATTGTTATATACTGTATTCATGTATGTTTAATTGTCAAGTCCATTTAACTCAAGCCAGAATAAATGAAGAATGTGAAGAATTATAGAAGGTGCGTCCAGTTAAAATAAATAAATTTAGTAGTGAACGCTAGATATCGCTCTTTCTATCTTATTTTTTTTTTGTTTTTCTTTAATAAAATTGATGTGAGAAGGGGTTACGCCTAATAATCAATTGCTTTTGATATATATATATATATATATTCTTTTTTCTCTGACAATATTTACTATATTTTTATTATTACCCCTTATTTGATACCACGAGCCCCAGTTTGAAAAACCTTTGCCTTAGGAATTTTCACAACAGCAAATTGTGTCCTTAATCGAATTTAATTTTTTATTAGGCTCAAACTGGGATCTTATTTGATGAATTTGTAAACTTAAGAAATTAAGAATTTGTTAAGTTAAGGAATGAACGCGTTATCAAACTAGTTTCGACTAAGATGGGACTTTTAAGTAATTTATTGTTATTTTTTCTTGGCTTGAAATCTGTGTTATATATATATATATTAGGTTCAGAAGCCTCAATATGCGAGTTAGACTTGCACTTGACTCGCTTATTTAAGTTATTAACATACCATGGGTGATTAATAGAGATAGTGGTGTTGGTGCAAAGTGAAACATCTTTAATCAAGATAAAAATAAATAAATATTATATGAAATATTCATTTAATGTGAAACAAGTGACCTAGAAATCTTAACTCATAGTAAATAAATATTTCATATAATATTTATTGACTTTTATCTTTATACCATGGGTGGCCAATTACATTAGAAATTTTCAAGTTTAAATGAATTTAATGAGAAAATAAATGATTTTGGGTCTCGAAGTTATTTTTGTTCATTAGAATACTTTATTTAGAATATAAAATCACATAATTACTTATGCATATCTATTTATTTTGTTATAAAAATATTAATATTAATAATATTAAAAATTAAGTAAAATCTTAATATTTTGTAATGTCTATCCTTTGCTGCGATTACCGCTTCCAGGCGTCGGGGCATGCTTTTTATGTATAATTTTGCGTTGTTTTAGAGATTGAGGCTGTGATACCACACACTGATAAGGGTTTCTATCAATAGCCCTTTGGTGGTGATGATTTCTTTGTCGATTTCCCGTTTCGTGAACTCTCATAAGTTTTATAAGGGATTCTTATCAGGCGAATAATAATGATACCAGCAACAAAAAAAAAAAAAAATGATTTAAAAACAATTTATTTGCTCACGAAATTCATTTAAAATTGAAAATTAGAAAAAAATTGTACTGGCCATAATAATTTGGCCACCCACTGTACACTAACTTTAAGCACTTTATATATTTTGGATTTCTTATTTGAGTTTTAAGATGTACTAATTGAATACCTCTTTGAATATGATTGATGTAGGTGATTGACTAAACATATCGCCTGACACCCTCTTTGATTTATTCTTATTATTCTGGAGGGGTTATCTTAATTTATAAACGTTTGATAGTTACCCATGAATTATGTTAGAATTAAATATTTTTATATGAAATCTAAAATATATTTTTTGACTTTTTCTAATATTGTTCATTATTTTTTTTTTGCAGTATTTATTAGAAACAAAACCATTAATATTACCTCCGGAGCATGTTTTAAAAAGAGGGGATTCGGAAGCAATCGCTTATTCATTTTTCCATTTGCCGCATTGGAAAGATATTGAAGGTGCATTGAATCTGTTACATTGCACCTGGGAAGGAACATTCCGAATGTTGCCTTATCCTTTGGAAAGAGGACACCTTTTTTATCCATATCCAACTTGCACAGAATGTGCTGACAGAGAATTACTTCCAGGTAAAATTTTGTCTAATTTTCATCTAATTTTTTAAGTAGCTATATTTTCATTTTCATGTTTTCGCGAATCTTAATAAAATATTTATGTTTCGTAATTTGTTCCCCGTTGTCTTTGAATGTCCATCTCCAGTACTAAAATTAGCTTTTAATGAGCCATGTGAAAGTTTTTTATTTTTGAACTTAATTTTTTTTTTTTATTGGAACAGATTATAATAATAAAACAAAACCATTTAAAAATTGTTGTATATAAAGCACATCAGAACACAGATTATAAAATATTAATCATTTTGGGGGCTCCGTTCAAAAGTAAAACGGTACCATATTAGTGTCGATACAATGTCTCTCCTTCTACCCGAGTATTTTAGCTCGTAAACTAAATAAGATAGATAGATAATTAGATTCTTTGTTTCACGTTTCTCCTATTAAATATTATTTCTTTTGAGTACCAGCTGAATAACAATTCATCCTGTATCCGAGTCACTTCCATCAAAGACCTCGAGGTCACATTTGACGCTAAACTAACGTTCAATGAACATATAACCAAAGTGGTTAGTATAAGGACGCTTTTGTCCGTCTACTGATTTAAAATAAAAATAAGGCAAATCGGATTTGGGAATTCATCATTCGGAACACTAAATTCTTCACAAACACGACTAGTATCAAACACTTGTACATAAGGTTGGTTAAATCCGTATTGATGTATTGTGCATCAACCATTTGGAGACCTAATTTGAAAATGAATATAGCAAGGCTTGAGAGAGTTCAGCATAAGGTGTTGAGGCACCTTGCGTATCTATCTGGCAACCCTATGTCTAGATTCGACCACGATTATACACCAATTAGTGAAACCTTTAGTCTACCAACGATCATTCATGGTTGCTTCTGACAATGTATTAACTTACAAAATTTTATCGAACAGAATTCATTGTTCAGAACTAAAGTTTCTTTTTCCTTTAAATAATCTTACATATGTACTTAGACACAACCAGCTTTTCTACTCTAAAGTACCAATCTCTGTCGCATCTGACCTGTCTTGGAATGAACACATCTCCTCTGTGGCGAAATCTGCAGCAAGGAAGATTGGCTTCTTATTCAAGTCCAAGCGATTTTACAAACCCCCACAACTTCTCACCATCTACAAGGCCCAAATCCGCCCCTGTCTCGAATACAGCTCTCATCTATGGAGAGGAGCCTCAAAATATTCTCTTGCTACCCTGGATGCAATTCAGAAACGAGCCGTCAGGCTAATTGACGATTCTACCCTCACCGACTCCCTCGACTCGCTGGCTGATCGAAGAAATGTCTCCTTTCCCTTTTCTATAGATACTATCACGGCAGGTGCTCTGATGAGATAAAATCAATAATTCCCCCCAAAGCATGCTTTGCACGTAGCACGCGTTTTGCCGACTCCCAACACTTTTTCGCGGTTAAATTAGAAAAGTGCCGGACCACCTCATTCGCCAATACATATATCCCCATGACTTCAAGGAACTGGAACTCTCTCCCAGCCTCCATCTTTCCCAGCACCTATAATCTTCAAACCTTCAAAACCGGGGTGCATAGACACCTACGTCTACACCCTCTCACTTAATCAACTTTCCCTTCTCTTCGGTAATGCAAGGGTCTTTCGAGATCCATAGGAGCTGCATCTTTACTGGTGCACCCCTTCTTGCATTCGATTGCATTAAAAAAAAAAAAAAAAAAATCATGCGTCACGCTGAGAACAATCCAATCTATAGACTCTGTGTTTGCTACAACGCTCTTTCCTTAAGAATTAGTGTAATAGATTTGGCTTCTCATCCTAATAGAGTGACTAAAGCAATTAAAGAAAATACTCTATCTTATGATTAAGCTTTAAAATTCAAAATTCATTTATTTGTTATTTACAGAATTTATCTTCACTTAACATATTACCTATTATATCTCTCTGTCTTTCTACATTATGTGTATAATATTATGTTTAAATGTAACCAATTTGTAAAGGCCTCTTGCCGTCGAAAATAAATAAATAAATAAAATTAAATAGATTTTTGTTGAAAATGCAATGTTTTATATTAATTTTTGAATGATTAACATTTATTTGTATTTATCAACAAGAATATTTAATAAGACAAACATGAAACAATGAAAAAAAGGGTGTAGCGACGAACGCTAGATAGATGTCGAATCCACTGTATTTAACAGTCTGTCATATGGCGACTCGAAAATAAGAGCTCTTGGAAACTTAAAACGTAATTAATATAATGTTGGCATGCGCTCTCGACTAATTAGAATAATTGGGATTCTTTTTTATTGATTGAAAGCCCAAGCCGTCATTATGTTTCCAAGAACTTTTCTACTTGAGTCACCGTATGGCCAGACTGCCACTGGCTATATTCACTGTATTTAACTAGTTAAATATAGGGACTATCCGATTGGAAAATAATGTAACATAGTAAGTTTTTCTCCAACTTTTTTTTTTTGTTAATACTTACGATTCATATAATTTTCAATCTTTGCATTAATTTCATTATACATATTTAATAGGGGTGTTGATTTGAATTTTCCTTTTTTTTTAAATTTAGAATAAATAATTAATTATTTATATTATTATTTTTCAGCATTCCATGAAGTGAGTGTATATCCAAAAAAGGAGTTGCCTTTCTTTATATTGTTTACTGCTGGTTTATGCTCCTTTACAGCTCTATTAGCTTTGCTAACTCACCAATATCCAGAACCAATGGGATTAATGGCTAGATCTGTGAGTAGACAATTTTCTTTTAAAACTACCTAAAAATCGCCTATATTATTAATTATTATTTATATTCTATAATTTATTTATTTCAGATGTTGACATGGATATCTCTACCTTTTCATTATATTTTGAATAAAGTAGAATCTATATTTCCTACAAACTTATTGCAACAATTATCGAGAATTTAATGAATATCTACTCTTATTAAACGAGCAAAAATTGTATATTTATTTAAATTTTTATAATTTTTCTAACTGACAAAGAATAATTGACCTATCAATGAGAAGTGTTTTGACCGCGCTTTATTTGAAAAAGATATTTTATCACGAGACTATTGCGGATTATGCTATTAAAGTCTGTGGAGTCTTAAATCTGGACCAGGAGAGAAAAAAGATGTGATCCACGTAGCTACAATCCAACGTCATTTTGCGTATAGCCCGCTAGACATTCGGATGGATCACAGTAGAAAACATTCGGTATATTTATTTGTTTATATATATAGTACCTGGAGGCACCGAGCGATGCTCGGTAACTTCTTCCTTCAGTTAGAACCTTTATTTTAATATTATTTTTAAATTAATTTAAAATTCTGATAAAAAGGTCGATTTTTATTTGAGAGCCGTTATCAAATTAAAAAAAAATACAAATATATAGTATTTCGCCCACTGTACCCCCTCCCCCCTCAACCCCACTTGACCCCACCCCCGAAACCTTGCCCTACCCCGGATCCCCACCTCTGCACCTACTGTTCAGCAAATGATTCCCACCTCCTGCACCTGTTTTTATTCAACCAAATGATTCATTTTTATTCATCCAATTGTTAATAAATAAAACTATAAATGTGTTGTTTTTTCAGAAAATTGAGACCTGCTTATGCGAAATATATTTTTAAATAAATTCTTGATTATTTTTTATTCTATTAAATAAAAAAAGTTCATTATAAAAACAATTATAAAATGTTTATTAATATTTCTAACGTTTATGGAGAACAAAATATGTTAAAATTCACAATCACAATACTTCTTCAACACATATTTTGTTGTCCCTAAACGTTAGAAATATTAATAAACGTTTTATAATTGTTTTTATAATGAACTTTATTTATTTAATAGAATAAAAAATAATCAAGAGCAGGTCTCAATTTTCTGAAAAAACAACACATTTTGATAGGTTTTATTTATTAACAATTGGATGAATAAAAATGAATCACATGGTTGAATCAAGACAGGTGCAGGAGGTGGGGTGCAGTGGTGGATGATTCGGGGGTAGGGCGAGGTTTCGAGCGGGGTGGAGGCGGCCGCGGCGGGGGGGGGGGGTACAGTGGGCGAATATTATATATTTTTGTATTTTTTTTAATTTGAAAGCGGTTCTCAAATAAAAATCGACCTTTTTATCAGAATTTTAAATTAATTTAAAAATAATATTAAAATGAAGCTTTTAACTGAAGGAGGAAGTTGCCGAGCATCGCTCGGTGCCTCCAGGTACTTATTTATAAAAACAATAAATTGAATTCATTTTTATTTTATTATATTCAATAGGATAAAATCCAACTCTCAATTCGCAATAAATTATTAACCCCGTCTTCGCGTTTATAAAACATTAATATATAATTATAATCTATTTATTTATTTATTAAATTGAAATTTATCTGATGATATTGTACAGAAATCGGATGGCTTAAAAGTCCTTTTCATTTAGAATGGAAATAATTTATTAAATAAAAGATATAGAAATTATAATTTTTATATCTTGTTGAGCTTTGAAAATTAATTTGAACTAATTTTGATATAGGACATTCCACAAATGCTCTTCATTTTCAGTTTCGCAGAATGAAACCTTTTCTGAACAATGTTCTATGACAAGTCCTTATGTACTTCTTTTCATAAGATAACCCGATTCCTCGTGATGACTTATTTAATATCCAGCCAAGGAACTCATTTTTCTTTTAATATGGAAGTATCACGATGATATTATATCTTTTTACTTTACCATACAGGGTATGGTCAAGTATTGTAATCGTGCATGAAAAAGTGTTTTTTTTTTTGCTTCTTTTGTTCGAAATATCTAAAAAACGGCTGAAGCTATTTTGGTTAAAAAAAATTGGGCGAAACCATGCCATTTCGGTTTTTTTTTTTTTTTTTTTTAATGCAATCGAATGCAAGAAGGGGTGCACCAGTAAAGGTGTAGCCCCTATGGATCTCGAAAGACCCTTGCATTACCGAAGAGAAGGGAAAGTTGATTAAGTGATAGGGTGTAGACGTAGGTGTCTATGCACCCTGGTTTTGAAGGTTTGAAGATCATAGGTGCTGGGAAAGATAGAGGCTGGGAGAGAGTTCCAGTTCCTTGAAGTCATGGGGATATATGTATTCGCGAATGAAGTGGTCCGGCACTTTTCCAATTTGACCGCAAAAGAGTGTTGGGAGTCGGCAAAACGTGTGCTGCGTGCAAAGTATGCTTTGGGGGGAATTATTGACTTTATCTCATCAGAGCACCTGCCGTGATAGTATCTATAGAAAAGGGAAAGGGCAGAGACATCTCTTCGATGAGCCAACGAGTCGAGGGAGTCGGTGAGGGTAGAATCGTCAATTAGCCTGACGGCTCGTTTCTGAATTGCATCAAGGGTAGCAAGAGAATATTTTGAGGCTCCTCTCCACAGATGAGAGCAGTATTCGAGATAGGGGCGGATTTGGGCCTTGTAGATGGTGAGAAGTTGTGGGGGTTTGTAAAATCGCTTGGACCTGAATAAGAAGCCAATCTTCCTTGCTGCAGATTTCGCCACAGAGGAGATGTGTTCATTCCAAGACAGGTCAGATGCGACAGAGACGCCCAACATGGATAGGCTGTCACACATTTTCAGGGTATTCGAATCGAAGTGAATATCAGGGAAATCTCTATTTTCGCGCCTAGAAATTAGACAACATTGAGTCTTATTTGAATTAAAGTTAACTAAATTTTGAGAGCCCCATTTATTCAGATTGTCTAGGTCGAGAGTAATTGAGGAGGCAATATTGATTCGATTATTCGGGAGAGAGGGTTTGCCGTGTAGAGTGCTATCGTCGGCGTAACAATGAGTGGGGTTTGCCGTTTGATCAATAAGGTCGTTTATATAAATAAGGAAGAGTGTGGAGGAGATTACAGAGCCTTGGGGAACACCAGAGTTTGTAGAGAACGATTCAGATGATGTTCCATCCACCACAACTTTTATACTTCGGTTTGTCAGAAAGCTTTCTATCCATTTGCGAAGTGTTGGTGTGAATCCAAAGGCTGGCAGTTTGGCAAGAAGATTTTTGTGCCAAACCTGGTCAAAAGCTTTGGAGATATCAAGGGCTACAGCGAGGGTTTCTTTTCCGGCCTCTAGAGTATTGTTGAAGGTGTGGGTGACATAGGTTAAGATGTCGCCTGTGGAACGATTTTGTCTGAATCCATATTGCCTATCGTGAATTAATTTATTGTTTTCTAAGTGATGAAGGACGTGTTGGTTTATGACTAATTCCATTAATTTGGAAAGAACAGAGGTGATCGAGATAGGCCTGTAATTAGAGATTTGAGATGTGTCTCCTTTTTTAGGAATAGGTGTGACTCTGGCTATTTTCCAGCTTTTGGGGAATATGCCCGACTCGTAAGAGAGTTGGAATAGCTTGGATAAGATAGGGGCAAGTTCAGGGGCGCATTTTTCAATGAGAATTAGTGGGATGTTATCCGGGCCTGCGGCGGATTTGGAATTTAATTTATTAATGGCTTTTATGATTATTTGGGGCCTGAAAATTATTTTGTTCATGAGGTTGGTTTGGGGGGTATAAGTGGGCGGGTTAAGCCCTTTGTCATCTAAAGTGGAGTTAGTTGCGAAATAGGATGCTAGTGATTCGGCTTTTTCAGCGGGGGTCGTGGCTACTGAACCATTTGGGTGAAAGAGGGGCGGAAGTGAGGGGGACGCGAAATTTCTATTTATTGCCTTGTGTAACGAGAAAAAGGCCCGTTTTCCATTGGGGCAAGATGCGAGACGGTCAGCTATCCTCTGGTCGAATGATTTCTTTGCCTCAGAGATCGGTCTACAAAAAGCCCTAAAAAAATCGTAAGACTCTTTTTTGAGAAAAAAAAATAAAAACCATTTTCAGCCTTCAAGTAAAGGGGTATGTTGATTTAGACCAAAAGCTTACCACACAGTTGCTGTAGTTTCTTAGTTTAAGTTTCAAATTTCGATGCTCTGCGATTTACTTATTCTTAAACACACACAATTTGATTTTCAGACGAATTTTGACGCTGAGAAAAATCCGTTTTATTTTTCTAAACTCTCAAAAACTATCCCTTGGTAACTATTATGGTTTTGGATATAAAAAGACTTTGAATAGTGAACTCCCAAAAGGGAATGCATTACTTTAATTTTCATGATTCACTATACTACTAAAAAAAAAACTTGAAAAGTGACTTTTGGGCCATACATTTTACTTACAAATATTATTTAAACAATGTTAATTATTCAATTGTTTTCATTGTTCGCTATTTTCTATACTAATAAATTTTGTTCAACTTACACTATTATTAGAAAAAACTGAATAAATAAAACACTTTTTTTTAAATAAGTTTTTATTTTATTTTTACACCCTACATCAGTTAAAAGGCAATCAAAAGTAACCATTTCAAACTAATATTTCCATTTTATCTATATAATAATTCTCAAAGAGAATGGTACATGCATTTTACTGAATACTATAAATATTTTTTTATTGACAAATTTTCACTATTTTTTAAGAAAGACTTTTAAATATTTTTCTCAAAAATGTATGTATATTTTAGAAATATATTCTGATTTCGAAACATTCTTTTCTACAAAAATTCTTGAAATGCTTAACATTTTGAGTTTTTCTTGTTTTAAATAAAATAAAGTCAAGAATCATTAAATAATTATTTGTTGATTGGTGATTTTTTCAGAAAAAAAATTATATATATAAATATATAGACAGAAATCTTAAGAATCAAGTTCTTCCTGTACTGAAAATAATACAGCCGAACCTGAATAAGTGAGATTTCGTGAGACCTTTTCTGAAATTCCACTTACAGGTATGTCTTGCAATAAACCAAGCTTTCTTTTAAGACAGTTTCCTCATAGACGAGAGTGCTCCGACTGTGTCGTCTTCTCTGAAACCGCAACATAACATGCTCCATTTATTTTACAAAGGTACCAGATGTTTCAATTCCAAATGAACCTTCATGCTGCGACCAGGTCCCAACCAGGGGTCGGCAAATTATACTGTAAAATTTTTAGTCGGGACTCATATAGCAATATTATAGCCTTGATAACGTGCCTTGTTTAGCCTAAGCTAGATAAGACAAAATAATGCTCGACTCTTTAGTTTTATAAAATTTAAAATGATATTTTCTAATGTATTTACTGTTTTAATTATGAAGTATTGTGTTAAATATATATAGATATTTAAATTATTACTGTGGCCGCAGGTTGCCGACTCTTACTGTATACAAAGAGCGCCCTAGGCCTCTTCAGCTATTTCCAGAAGCAATCGATTCAACAAGAATGTTTGATCCATTGTTTAAACTGCAAGAAGCAGGCAGCCGGAGCGCGATCGGCTCACATATAGTTATGTAGAAATGCATGCGACGTGTCACAATTGGGCCATGGTCGTTATTATGTGTTCTGGCCTTTAATCAGGCCAATCTAAAGTGACTCCCATTTATAAAGATCATTTTGGTAAACCCAAAATAAATAGAAAAATTTAAAAAAAGGTAATTGTAAATATATATATGTACATTGTACTATAATATTATCCCACTTATAGAGGTAAAAAGGGAGTAGCTTTCTCATTTACCTATAGAAATGGAAACTAGAACAAAAATTCTCTAGATAAAATTTCTAGCTATAGTTTCTCTGGGAAAAAATGCCAGAATGAGCTCAACTTCTCACTTTTTCACATTCGACTGTATTTAAAATAGGGGATATATTTCTACAAAAATCTTTGACAGTGATAAAAATCTGAGATAAACGGAATCTTACGTGAAATGGGTTTTATTATGGAGAGATTAAGGAGTAAAAAAAAAGAAAAAAAAATGTTAATGAATTCTATATAAAAATAATCTTAATGTCTCCATAAAACCTTCTATATTCAACGAACTGAAAATTATATTAAAAGAGATTTTACTATTTTAATATTAAACCTTTCATGTTTCCTTAAATGGTTTTGAAATTTCTGGTCGAAAGCAAACTTGGATGTTGCATGAATAAAAACGGAGCTTAATCATTTTTTCAGACAATAAAGTTAAAGGGTTCAATCCCTGGGGGTCTTTTCAAATGTTGTTGAGTGAATCCAGTTTGTTTCAATGTGCGTATCAAGATCTTTGTGATTCACACTACAACAATTGATAACGACGTTAGATAAGGGAACCGAAACGTAAAGATCAAGCGCAAAATGATGAGAATTAATTAAACGTTTATAAAATGCAGAGGGCAATTTTTAATTACACATAAGCCTAAAAAATAAATTTAAAAAGATGAAAGAAATTTCAATCAAGGGAAAATTAAGTATTAAACTGATTATCAGATGCCAAGGAAAAATGTTTTAAAGAATCAACGAATACAAATATTTTGACCTGAATTAAAGATTGAGACTATTTTAATGATTAGAGATGAATGATAACATTTAACCTTTTGGGTAGGCTCTTTTGTTTCATTATCCAATTTCTCAATTTTTAAGGTCTTTTTAAGTCAGTTCGCTGAACACATATCGAGTTCTAACTCTAAAAACATTTAATTTCTATGGAAAAATAGAGGTTGTTCGGTTTTTTCAATTCAATTTTCTTAAGAATACAGGACTACAAAACTAATAGTAGATTCGGTATTAGCTAGACCCGTCTTTTTGTATAAATACAGCCATGGCAGTGTTCTAATTAAAGAAATCAATAAAGCCCTAAAGCTTCATTTGTCAGAATGACGCGATTTGAATAGATTAATTCCCTCCTAGTCAAAGTGAAGACAAATCGAAATAACTAACTCATTTTTTGATTTATTCGTCTCTGATGTTCTAGAGACTGGAACTCCTTCCTGCTTTGAATTTTTCAGACACTATTTCTTGAATAGTGGTGTATTTTCAGATTTTATTAGATATTTAATTTTTTCGGAAAATCCCGAAGATGGTTTACTGAATCTCAGTCGTTACGGATAATTTTTTATTAAAATTCAAAAGTATTTTTTTTCTTGCCATGAGTAGCTTGATTCTTAAGAGGATTTCAATGATATTGTCCTCAGCTTGGTGCAAATAAACATATATTTGTATATAAAATGAATAAAGTTGTTTGGAAAAAAGACAACAACAACCATAAAACGTTTATTAAATATAAATACATATAAGTAAACAAATTTGCGACTAAGAATTTGTTCCCATGAAAAAGAACAGGTAGAATATTATATATCATTGATTTCCTCTAAATATAATTTTTATGAGATGTCAGAAGGGATGTATTCAAACCTTGTGAAGTGAACCCAAGTGCCAAAAAGCTAATCGGACTAAGAGCTGCTCTTCTAGGTGAAATCAACCCGAAATATATTATCATGCGCAAACATTTTTATGATGAAGAATAAATCTTTGAGCGAATATTTTTATGTGTGATATATGTCAGATTGATTCCATCCCGAAGAGCAGCTATAGGCCCTGATTGTTTTTTTGGGTTCGAATCGCAAGTGACTAAAAAAACCGTTTTAACATGTATTGAAAATTATTCATAAGAAGTTGAATTCAGTAGAAGACATCCTCGTGATTTTCTAAAAAAAATTTATTCGGCAAAATAAACTTTTATAAATATTTAATTACAATGATTTTCTTGTACACGATGCCTGCTCGAAACCGATAAAACTCCTTTTCTGCATATCAACAGGAAATTATCTAAGGATAGTAGATGTAGAGACTAGATATTCTCTTTAAACCTCACAATTCTGATAAAGTGGGTTGGAATGGCTCTCTAAAATATAAATTAGATAGCGGCTTAGCTTTATTTAAATGTACGCGTAATCGTAAGTAAGATTATAGAAGAAATGAAATGATTGGCGAGACATGTTTTATCTTTTAACTACTCCGTGATGTTATGTTTTTAGCTTTTTTCAAACAAAAACTTCTCCGGTAGATTAGATTCGATTTCATTAAGATCAACTAGTGAGGATTCGAGGACTTTTGATCCCCGATTTACAAAGAATTCCAACCTGGGGCTCTACTCTCTAATCAGATATTAGACTCGAGTGGAAAGTGGGAATTTCAGGAAGACCACATTTTAGAAAAACTACCATTTGCCTATTTGTTTGTTACTTATATACTAAGTCATTTGAAAAGTTTATTGATATAAAAAAAAAAAAAAAAAAAAAATCGTTCAGCTATTAGTCAGAATAACTAATTTCTAAAAATCTTTAAGAAGTACTATTCAAAAGGTATAATAATTTATAATATCAATCTTTAAATAATAATACTGAAATGTTACTTAAAAAAAAATATATATGGTATATATAAAATAATTTTGCATAGTAGCTGTTTTGCTAGGCTAGCCAGCAACAACATTGCCATTAGAACGCAAAAAAATTAATTCAACTAGAGAACTAGAGCAGTCCTAAAATATAAATTGTTAATTGCAAAAAAATAATAATTTATTTATTATATGATTATATTTTAAATTGATAAAGTAATAATATCTAATATATTATATAAAAAAAAAATATTTGAACAATTTTTAAAAATATTCTTTGCATATTGCTATTGGATTCTTCTTTTGGTTAATTTACATTATTCTCGATTAAATAAGAGATGATTAATACAGTTGATAATTCTTAGAATAATAAATAATAATTAAGAATGTGTTATTCTGAAGAATTCTTAATTTTCCTTTCTGGTTCACCTTATCCTGGAAAAATTATCTTGACATTAAATATAAAAAAAAATATTAACGTTAGAAAACTTTACATAAATAAAGAGTAAGAAGAAATTATTATCATTAAACAAATTTATAGTCCGTTTCAAGTAAGAATGGGCAAGAAATCATTCTCTATTCTCCTTTAGGCTCTTTTATCATTTTATTCTTTACTTATAGCGTATTGCTGTCACGGTTTGGCTGAATAACTAGAAAGCAAAAGTATAAAAAAAGAATATAAATGGTGTTTTGTTTCCCTAAGTTGAAATTGAAAGTGAATACATCCTTGAAAACAGCTATAATCATTTTTTTTATTCAATTGAATTGTATTATGTACATCTTCAAATGGAAAAAAATGTTTAATCTGAATTCCGACGTCAAGTCCTTTATTCTGTTTTCGTCTAAACTTTGTCTTTTTCAAAATTTTTCAAAACAAAAAACAATATATATTCAATATTTATCGAGTAGTATTAGAATTTTTAGATTTTTTTATGTATAAGAAGTTTTTATTAAATTTTGGTTTTGTGAAGTTAGGCAACATCTAGTTGTACTTGATATGAAAAGAAATTGGCAGAAGACATTCGTTTTTCGTGTCTTCGAGAGGACAGAAAAGTCATCGAAGAAGAGTTGTCATATTCAATTTCATCCAAATAAAGAAATTAAACAAGATCATCATCATATAATTTATTCCCTCTTATACATTATTGTCTAATTATTTAATATATCTTTTAGAAATCATTCCGGGCTCAAGATCGACTGGAAAAAGCTATAGAGGTGAAAAAAAATCGTTCTCGCTATTGTTTATGTAATTTAATAATATGGATTTGCTAAAAACATACTATGAAAATTTATGAGACTAACACAGTGGTGTCATCGCAAATTTAACACTACAGAAACGTTGAAATTCTGGGTGACCTGGGAGTTCTCCTGGGAAATTTTTGGAATTATATATTATGCATTTTAAGGGTTTCTGGCTCCAATTTTAGTCATTTTCACTTAACCAGTTTCCTTTTTAAAATAAAAAGTTCTACAAGAATACGAGCGTATGTAACAGAATGCCATCTAAGGGAAATAAATAATAAAAAGGCCTGGTCCAAGTGAAGACATATTTAGAATGCTTGTGGGTCCACCCACTTTCATGCGAATTCTTATGTGAAACGAACTATATTAATAAGGGTTGATCAATGAAATGAAACATCTGATTTTGCTATAGAAATTGAATCAGTCATATTAGCAGTCAATAAAAATAATAAAATCAACTGAGTTGATGTGAATATTCAATTTTGCAGTGATTGGTGAGCTGAAGTTATAGGTTTTGAAGTAGAATTACAACGAAATTCTAGCCTGTGAATAGGGGATTCTAAATCATTCTAGAGACTAAAAAATAAAGATTTTAAATCTTTGATATTTGAAACATTAGCAAGCACAGATATCTTTACTCTAAAAATTTGTCTTGTTTTATTTTTATATTTAGTAATTGTTTTAATAGAAAATCAAACATTTCTGGAAAAATGTTCATTTTTACAATGAGAGTTTTTAAACGGTAACAAATATAAATATTTTGGGATATCATGAAAATGCTATATAAAGTAATGCAAGTGGTTGACAATTTTTGTCATAAAATTTCCAATCATAAGAGTAGAAAAATTGAATGCTTCTGCTTAAACAATGTGTCGCTATCTATCTACTGAACCATTGAAAAAATTTAGAATAGAAAATTAAGTTTCCTTAAAATTAGACTTGGTGCGTTCACATAAAGATCAGAGGGTCAGGATATTTGGTATCTAAGTGTTAAATTGAACAAAAGCTGTTTTACCACATTTTCAATTTTTTTTACAAAATCTCGAAAATTTTGTAAAAAAACAATAATTGAGGCAAAATGTTATGTTCGAAAGATTACCTTAAATCAGGGCTCGAAATGCAAAATTCCATGAACCGGAATCAAAGTGCACCGACCATAAAAAAAAAGACAAAAATAGATGGAAATTTAATTTATTTTCAAAGAATATAAAAAACAAAGTTATACAGTGCACAACAAGTTTGCTCTAGTATTATCACAGAAAAAGTTCTTAATTTTACGAAACGGAACGATGCTTCAGTTCAATTCGAGCCCTGCTCTAACTAATAATAATATTTATGAAAAATAATTTATTTACAAAAAATCTTGATTGACTTTCGAAAAGCAGTATATTTCCATTCTTTTGTTGACTTGACTCGTCTTTATTAATTAATATATATAATGATAGAAATTGTAAATATAATCCCAACCAAAACATTCTGTAAAGAAACAGGCCAAGTTCAAAAAAGTGGTGAAATCCACTGTGCAGCCAAGTTACATTCGCCAAGAATAATTAAGTTAATTGAAAAGTTTTTGTTTTGCCGAGAGTAGCAGAGTTGTTGATTCACAAAGAGAAACAAAGAGGTTGTCCTCTGCTTGATGCAAACAAACATATACACATACATCTCAAGATGATATATCTGTATATATATTATTTATTTGTTTGAGACTATAGTTTCGAAGACTTGGTCTTCATCATCAGTCCTTCTTCAATTACAAATGTTTTTCATGGAGTCAATATCAGGATATTGATGGATAAGCGAAGATATCTGGCTCACATTCCCAGTGAGCCTTCCCATGTGAGCTCCCAGATAGAGTGTCTTTATTAGTTCCTAGCCCTCCAGCAGTGACGAAAGAACACCAAGTTTTCAATATCCATATGATATTGACTCCATGAAAAACATTTATAATTGAAGAAAGACTGATGATGAAGACCAAGTCTTCGAAACTATAGTCTCAAACAAATAAACAATATATATACAGATATATCATCTTGAGATATATGTGTATATGTCTATTTGCATCAAGCAGAGGACAACCTCTTTGTTTCTCTTTGTTAATAATTAAGTTGAGAAAATAGTACTTTCAATCAAAATGCATTCTTTCCACTTTGAATGACAATCCAAATTTATGGATTTTAAATTTTTAATTTAGATTATTTTCATGAAACTTGGCTGTTACGAATTATACTTTAAGGGTTAATGAACTAAATTCGTGAACAGCCAAGTTTTTATTTAATTAAAAATTTAGAATCCATAAATTTAGATTGTCATTCAAAATTGAAAGAATGCATTTTAATTGAAAGTACTATTTTCTCAACTTAATTATTCTTGACGAATATAACTTCGCCGCACAGTAGATTTCACCACTTTTTCGAACTTGGTATGTTTCTTCACAGAATGTTTTGGTTGGAATTTATCTTCTTTTTGTAAGCTATGAGGAAGCCCCTTGGTCCAATGGGCTAGAATTTTTATTTTTGACCCCCTCTCCCCTATTTTGGGTGGATAGTTTTTGAATTTCTAGCCTTCTGGGGACCCACAGAATATGTATACAGAGTTTGGTCAAACGGGCTAGAATTTTCATTTTTGACACCCCCCCCCCATTTTGAAGGGGTTGAAAGATAGAAAGTTTAAATTTTTCCTTTGTTTGTATCACAAACTCTACTAGCAGGCGAAATTTCATGCTGGAATGATTGAACCTACCCTATAGGTTTTGATGACCTGTCAGTCAGTGAGTAAGTAAGTTCCAAAATTAGCTATATTCTCAGGTCCATATCTCAGAATCTATTTAAGGTATATTATTGAAATTTGGTAATCTTCTCAAGATAAATTACATAATTACATATGTATAATTTCAGCTCTGTATCTCAAATGGGTTTCGAGCTGCAGGGGGGTTGAAATTGGCTCGAAATGGTTCGTGTAAATAGCGTAAAGCGTGTTCGGCCAAGCCAAAGCTCGAACTTGGCCTGTGCACGCTGTGCGCTTTGATAAAAACCTGATTCGATTAGACCGCTTTTTGAAAGTGTATGAAGATTTATGTAATATCTGTTTTAAGATAATCTTAATCTTCAAATCAATTTGTAGCATTGTTAATATCTCAAAATACCGCTTAAAATTTTCTTGTTGATAAAGAGAATCAGAACCATTTGATGTTCTATCAAACCATACTCTAATTGTTTTTGTAAAGGAATTGTATTTTTTCTTTCTATTCTTAGTTTGTCTCGGCTAGAATTAAACCAGGAAAAATTGTAATAATAGCGATAAATTAAATACTACTATCCCCCTCCCCCAATCTAGATATTTATTTACATACTTCAATATTAAAAGAATTTTGCTATGTTTAAAAATCTGCAACTTTATACAATAGCATAATTTGCCCAATAGGAAATAAAGCACCGTCGAAAGTCTTTCGTTTTGTCCTCTAGATCAGTGGTTCTTAACCTTTTAACACTCATGGTACCCTAAATGATCGAGGATATTTACGCAGCCCCCTTTTTTAACCAACTTAATAATTATTGAGATTTATTATAAAATACTGGTTATATTATTTATTGCCTGATTATAATAATAAATAAGTTGTAAATATATATTTCTAATTTAAATTGACTTCAGTAATAAGCAAATAACGTTTTTAATTACTTTTCTGGTCCGGCACTTCACTTAAACAAAATGGAAATGGTTCTGGAGATAGTGCTTGCCAATAAAATGCAAGCAAATCCAGCTTCGTTAATCTTGGAAGAAAAACATGTCTCCTGTGCTCTTATTAGTCCGGGAGCCAGTGACCGTTTTGAGTTAGACATTTTGGAAAAGCTGAAAATTTTTCCTACGCTTCATTTGGTGTCACTAGTAAGTGAATGGACCTCCAGCTTACGCACTACCGGGAGGTGTAGCTGCGACAGCAACCCACACACGTAAAATAATAATAAAAAGGGATTTTCTTATATGACTTATATTAAGTGGGAGATAAATTTAAACTAATTTATCGCGCGGAGAATTTACCACTGCTCGAAGCCCTTAAAAATCTTAGTAAATTGGATTGTATCTAACTTTCTGAGATTTGGCTCGTGATCCCGGCTTCTTTCCTTCTACTCTGTTCTTTTCACGATGAAGGGGCCAGCCCATACAGGCCTTGAGGGGATGCACCTTCTGGTGTATCTCCTTCTCTCATCAATATCATTAAAAAAAAAAAAATATGACGAGGGATCCACAGTTGTGTAGGCGAGCTCCATCTATCATCCCTCCTTCTCATGACATGACACAGTTGTGTTTTGCTTCGTCGCAGCTACACCCTCCGGAAGTGCGAGACCTGGAGGTCCATTCACTCACTAGTAACACCAAATGAAGAGTAGGAAAAATTTTAAGCTTTTCCAAAATGACCAACTCAAAACGGTCGCTGGCTCCCAGACTATTAAATAAGTGTGGGATTATCCCAAAAACGATTCCAAATATCTGAGCATCCAGTTTTAGACAGACTACATGGAATATTTCGGCTATGAGAGCCTATTTCGGGCTGGTATATATAAGGTTCTATTGGCTGCAGCCCAAGTATAGTAAAGCAAATAATTAATTAATAAAATGTAATTAAGTCCAAGTGTTGAACTGGGGCACTGCAAGTAATTCAAATATGATGAAAATCCAGAGGCTTAGTGATCCTAAGGAGCATTGTAAAAGTTCCAAGATAAGTAACCAACAAGATGCTATCCAATGATTTGAATGTGGGAACTGACCTGGAAGAACATGGCTTGTTTTTTTTTTAATGATATTGATACAAGAAGAAGTTGCACCAAGAAGGTACAACCTCTGTAGTCCGTGGTGGACCCTTGTAACGTGAAGATAAGGGGAGATTTAGGGATTGGGTAGCAGTCGAAGGTATCTGTGGATGCTGGTCTTGAAAGATTGAAGGTTATAAGTTGCTGGAAAGACGGTCGGGGGAAGAGAGTTCCAGTCTCTAGATGTCATAGGGATAAATGAAATGGCGAATGCGTTTGTTCGATTAGTATCTAGTTTAAGCGCGTAGGGGTGTTGAATTTCAGAAAATCGTGTATTTCGCGCAAATGAAGCCTTTGGTGGGATTATCGATTTTATTTCGTCAAAACAAAAGCCATGGTAATATCTATAAAAAAGGGAAAGGGCGGAGACAGATCTACGATGGGCTAGGGAGTCGAGAGTGTCAGTTAATGTAGGATCGCCTATCAGTCTGATAGCTCGCCTCTGAATTGCATCTAAGGTATTAAGAGAATACTTGGAGGCCCCTCTCCACAAATGCGAGCAATATTCAAGACAGGGGAATTTGAGCCTTGTATAATATAAGGAGTTGAGTGGGGGTGAAAAATCGTTTGGTTCGGAAAAGAAAGCCAAGCTTACATGCTGCAGCTTTTGCTACTGAGATAATATGGTCATTCCAAGAGAGGTCAGAACCTAAGGTGACACCTAACATTGATATTTTATTACGGAATTCCAATGAGCTCGAATCAAAGGAAATGTCCGGAAGGTTCCTATCTGCGCGCCTAGAAATTAGGCAGCATTGTGTTTTGCTAGCATTAAAGTTTACCAAATTGTGGGATCCCCATTTTTTAAGCATGCTTAAATCTGAATTTATTGAGGAGGCTATGTTTGCGCGATTGTCTAGTAAGGATTGAGCGTTGTGGAGGGTGCTATCGTCAGCGTAACAATGTATTGGATTGGAGGGCAGATTTAATAGGTCATTAATATAGATAATAAAGAGCGTGGGAGAGATGACTGAGCCCTGAGGAACTCCAGCATTAGTATTAAAGGACGAGGATGATATTTAATAGAGCTGTTTGAGAGAAAGCTCTCAAGCAACTTGCAGAGGCTCGGGGGGAGGCCAAATGCAGGTAATTTGGCAAGAAGATTTTTGTGCCAGACTTGATCGAAGGCCTTTGAAATGTGTAAGTAAAGTTGTTAAAGTTGTAAATGTTGAAGAAGAAATATTTGTAACGGCTGAAAAGCATCCAAATCCTTTAATCTAGTAATTCCCAAACGTCACGGCCTCAGGTTAAGAACCATTGCTGCTCTAGAAAATTGCCATCTACTCCTAACTGCATTATTTAATTATTTTCTTGATATTTTAAGGTTCATAACTGTTATTCTGAAAATGGTATTTGTAGAAACTTCCATTTGGCAAAACATTATATAGACGTTGCCTTTTTTAGATAGATGGATTTAGTAAGGCCGGTCGTCCATTGGAAGCAACGGCGATGCAGCGCGACAATGAGCCAATACTCTATTTACTAAATACTACTACTAATAATACTCTACTCCATTTGCTAATTGTCTCTCCGTAGCGCGTTGTCGCTTCCAGTGGACGAGCGAGGTAAATAATTAATTAATCACTCAATCAAGACGGCCCAGCACATCCATTAGAAATAACATTCGGAGTAAGATGGAGCTGCTCGAAAGGAACAAATGGCTTTTAAGGTGGTTTGTATAATAACAATTAAAGATATAGCTGTCCAACTGCTTAATCAAAATCAAATGTTTCAGTGTGATTGATCATGCCTTTATGTTTTAAGAATCCTTCTCTTTCTAGTTATATAAATATACATTGCGAGACATCCCAAAAAATATACTTCCAAAAACTATTGATTTTGAGAAAATCTTTTTTTTTAAAAATGACCGTAAATCTTTCTTTAAATGCAATAGACATTTAAGAGGTGATATTTAGTCATATAAGTTTTCCATGGAAACTGAAATAATTTAAAAAAATTTTCATATTACTGAACGTTTACAAGAAATAAATTTTGAACTTTCTCTCTAAAAATTCTCATTTCTTATATAGTTTCATTAGAAAATAATTAATTTAATCTGCCGAAAAAAAAATTAATCAAATGGAAAATCTGTGAAATGCAGGGAGAAATTCTCCTATGGATGCAATGAAATATTCTCATTTAGTTACACTCGTAAGATTTCTAAAGCCTTGTTATAACAAATGGCAATCCAATCTGGTTGTGTAGCTCCCCATTGTATCT
This sequence comes from Forficula auricularia, assembly GCA_024734495.1. Lineage (NCBI taxonomy): Eukaryota > Metazoa > Arthropoda > Insecta > Dermaptera > Forficulidae > Forficula > Forficula auricularia. The sequence continues at coordinate 5,355,450 of JALMQS010000087.1, read as the reverse complement.
GATTAATCTCTCCTTCAGCAGCAGTATAGGCAAGGATAGGATCTTCAATAGCTCTTGGCATTTGTTGAATGTCCCAAATCAAAGCTTGATGATCATCACCTGAAAAGAAACAATAAATTAAATCATTGTGACCCCATTCGCAAAGTCATTATGTGTTGATAGATATATCAGGAGTCAATTAGAACATAATATTTTCATATCTCGGAGGGACATGGGGTTTCAATTTCCATTTTCAAGATTTGATAAAATGCAGAGAAAATCGATTAAAGTAATAAGGTCGTGGTAAAAATTATTCGATTTCGAATGCATCTTGGAGCCCCAGTAGATTTGAGGAATCTTTACTATACCCTTGATAAGGCTGGAAAGAAAGTTAGTGAATTGTGTCATACAAAATATATTTAAATTTCAATAAGATTGGCTGATCCTTTTTTAGATAATCCATTTTCAATGTGAGTAAATTATCACAGGAATTTATGAGCTTTTTGCACTCCAAATAAACTTGAAATATAAATTTTGAAGAAGAATATTAGCTGTCACTCATAAGACGACGTTAATTAACTCAAATTGAAAATTTTATATCCAGAAAACGGTAAATCTTATTGAAATTTGAATGAATTTTTCATGACCCAATTCACTATCTTATTTTTTCGAAATGTAGTAATATAGATAAGTCGCGTATAACACGGTATTCCTACAACAGATTTTCCCTCTATCACGGTTAAAGAATTAGAAAAAATTTCACAACATGGCATCAGGGCCGCATTTTACAATAGGCAATGGGCCTCGCGCCGCTTATGGGCCTATTTAATAAATGACATAGATTAATTAGTACCGAGATATTAAAATTTGGTGTTGTTATAATATGGTTTAAATGCTACTTACCTACCTAGAGACCTACCTACATAAGGGGAGAGAGGCCCCGAGACATGCATTGCCTAGGGGCCTCTACATGGCAGCATGCGGCCCTGCATGGCATAGAATGAAAGGATTTCAAGTGCAAGTATCATGTGATTCGAGCAAGTGTTATTTAAAAATTGCGCAGGGAATTTTAGAAAAGAAGAATCACACATTAAAAATGTTTGAAAATGAGTTTTTATCACGTTTCAGATATTTCTAAGAACGAATAAGTAGGAAAAATGGAAAATTTGATAATCCGTCTGCACGGAGGGCGAATTGCTTTAAATTTCAAAAGTATTTTCTTTATTTATATTGTTTTTAAATCTTTTTGTTTTCATAAAGGGAAATCAATGAGGTTGTTCTCTACTTGATTTTTGTTTTCATTTTAACAATATATAATATAATTAAATAAATTTATTTATTTCTTACCCGCGGTACAAATATGACAAGAAGAATGAGGAGCCCAAGCTATACCATTGACACAGGCTCTATGGTTGTTTAATCTGGCTACGGGAGTGCAAGGAACTCTCACGTCTAAAATGATTACCTAAAAAGTAAAATTGTAATAGTTAGTACATCATATTACTAATTTTTATCGTCAATCAGTGGGGGTATCCAGAAATTTATTTAGGGAAGAGGGCTGCCATCTTCAACTTTAAGTATAAATATATATGCCTATTTAAAAAAGGAGAGAAAAGTTTTCATTTTTAGAATTATTGGTAAAAAACAATTTTTTGGGAGGGAGGTTGCAGACCCCTCAGCTCCCCTTCCTGGATACTCGCCTAATTTCAAACATATTTAAAAATAAAAATAATAAAAAAAAAAAAATCATTTGGTATAACATTTATCAGGCAAAAGAAATCGCTGATATCCGATTTTATAAATTCTAAATGACTTGATTTTATTTTAAATAATAGTTTTATTTCTACAGCAGTCGCAATTGGTTTAAAACTAACAGGTGGATGGGCAATTCCTTTTGTCAGGTGGTTAAAAGGAACTGCTGTGTTTGATAGTGGTTTCAAACGGGTTGCGAATTAAGCAGAAATATGCCTTATAATAAATCAAGCGATTTCTTGAAAGCAAATATAATAAAAAATAAAAATAAGACAAAACCAATTCATATGAATGTAATAGTTTAAATAATTAAACATTAAACAACAGAACATTCATAAAAATATTCAAGATTACCACATTTTGTGAGTTCTAAACTAAGTAGAAAATTTAATAAATAATCAGTCTTGGAAATTTAATCAAAAAATTACTCTTTAATTCTTTCAATCAATTCGGGTTAGTTTTGTTAGTTCCTAAAAGGAAATGAAAATTAAGTTGAAATAAAGCAAATAAAAATATGATTGGAATTCTTACTTCGCAAGCATCCATGGCTACAGTAGCCAAATAGTTCGGATCTTGTTTATTCCATGCGAGTCGCAAAAGAGGAGTATGAGATGGATCTTCATAAATAATTGTTGAATGTTCAAGATGACGAAGATCAAACATTCTAACAGATCCATCGGCTCCTATAAAAATAAAGAAAAGGAAATTTAAGGAACTATACGCAAGAGGCTATGGCTGCCGTGAAGATGTGCGACTGCATAAGACACTATATAAAACTGCAGCTAAGAAATTTAAAGTCCCTAGGATCACCTTGAAGTACAAGGTTGAAGGGAAACACCTAATTGAAAGGTAAGATTCAACGCTCCAAGTTATATATATTATTTTTTTAGCCTTCTTTATTTGCGTGTCTATGTGTTTAATGTGGTTGTTATTTTCGTTAAACAGGTATCCCAAATATTTTATATTATTCACTTGGTCTATTTTTCTTTGTTTATATACCAATCAATATTTTTACTTTTTCTTCCTCTATTCCTAAAGCACATTATTTTGGGTTTTTGCAATTAATTGATAGTTCATTGTTTTGGGTGTATTTTTCCAATTCTTTAATCATATCTCTCATTCCATTTTCGGTATCTGCCACTATAGCCACATCGTCCGCGTATTTTAAACAGAATATCTTCTCTGATCCAATCACTGTGCCTCCTAGATTTTTTCTTTGCCATCCCTCTTCTAAATCGTTGATAAATATGTTGAACAGGGTCGGGCTGAGGGGGCAGCCCTGTCTGACTCCTTTATTGGTTCAGAAAACTTCCGATTCTTTCGAGCTTATTTCTATTCTATTTTATTATTATTATTTATTCCATTTATACAAAAGTACATACCTATTTTGGGCTTTGGTACAAATTATACATAAAGTTTTATTAACACAATCTAATTTCTTTTTTCTTTTGCGACCTCCATCGAATATTTCATTTCTTCGTTCTTCAGAAATTGCATTATTTCTCTCCCCATCGTTCATCTAAAGTCCTCAGTTGAACTTCCAACCCCTTCCAAGTGTTTTCCTTTCTTCTTTCATCTTCTTCTCCTCCTTCATTAGTCCCTCCGAATCTCCCAAGATTATATGTGTTGCCACATCTCGCTCTTGTCCATATCTTTATCTCACTCTCTTTCACATTTTTTCACTCAAAGTAATTTTCTCTTCCGATTTCTTCTTTGATTTTTTTGTATATTGGAAAATACGAAGAGTTTTCTATTTTCGTCCAGTCCTCTTGTATCTCCTGTTCTATGCCTTTCTTTATTGCTTTTTCCATAGTATCTCTGGCCCTCTCAGCTTCCCACTTTTGTAGGTATTTCTGGTTCTCCCCATTCCTCCCATCTTCTTCTAAAATTGGCACCCCATCTTGAGTCATTTTTGTTGCTGATGTTTCTTACTATTTCTTTTAGGCATACCCTTGGCTATCTGCTTTCTTCCATTTCTATTATGTTTAGTAAATAGTTGCCTAGTCTTTTCGCCTGGTATGTTCTTAGCTTTATTCTTCCGATCTCTCTCCTCCATATATAGTCCGGTGTGTTTCTCTTCACCCCATTATTAATTTAAAGAATTCTCCTTGTATCTTTTCTATTTCTTTTTTCTCCTCCCATCCCCAGTTTTCTACTCCATACAGTATAGTTGATTTAATTAATGATTCAAATAAGTAAATTTTCTTATTTAAATCTCTTAGCCTTGCTCTCTTTATTCCGCTCCAAGTTGTATATATTATTTTTTTTGCCTTCTTTATTTGCCTGTCTATGTGTTTCTTCCTCTATTCCTAAAGCACATTATTTTGGTTATTTGCAATTAATTGATAGTTCATTGTTTTGGGTGTATTTTTCCAATTCTTTAATCATATCTCTCATTCCATCTTCGGAATCTGCCACTATAGCCACATCGTCCGCGTATTTTAAACAGAATATCTTCTCTGATCCAATCACTGTGCCTCCTAGATTTTTTCTTTGCCATCTCTCTTCTAAATCGTTGGTAAATATGTTGAACAGGGTCGGGCTGAGAGGGCAGCCCTGTCTGACTCCTTTATTGATCCAGAAAACTTTCAATTATTTTGTGCTTATTTCTATTCTATTTTTTGTTTCACTGTAAATTTCAGCTATAAGTTCGGTCGTTCTTCCAGCGCTTTTGTATTTGCTTAGTTTGTTCATCATTTTTTTTCTATTGATCCTATCGAACGCCGCTTTTAGGCCCAGGAACAAGACATATAATTTTCCTCCTTTATTTTCTATCAAGCTATTTAAAATAAAAATATTGTCTCTCGTTCCTCTCTTTTTCCTAAATCCGTATTGACTTTCAGTTAAAATGTTTCTCTCCTCCAATATCTTGTTTATTCTTTTGGTCATTATACTTGTCATAATTTTATAAGAACTGTTAAGTAGAGCCTCGGTAGTTATTCGCATCTTTTTCTTCTCCTGATTTGTGAATTGGTAGTATAAGAGCTTCTTTCTAAGATTCCGTAATTTTTGTTTCATTCCATATTTTATTCATAATTTTTAAAAGTTCTTCCGTATCTTCTCGAGTCAACATCTTGTAAAATTCGTTCGGAATTCCATCTGGGCCTGGTGCTTTTTTCCTTTTGAGTTCTTTAATCTCTAGTTCCGCCATGTCAATCTCTCTATTCAGCTCTGAATCTGTTTCCTCCTCTTTTTTATTTTTATTCATCTCAATTTTATCTTTTAGATTCATTTTTATCTTCTTGTCATCTCCTTCCAGGATTTCCATGAAGTGATTTCTCAATTCTTGGGCTTGGAGATCATCTTCGTTCTCTGCCATCAAGTACGCGTCGTCAGCATAGCACACTATTGGAATAGTGGTTTCTCCCATTTTGTACCCAGGTTCTTTCGGTATTTGGTCGATTAGTTTATCCATGATTATGTTGAAAAGCATCAGGCTGAGAGGCGATTCGCCTTGTCTAATTCTGAGATGTTAATAGGTTTAGATTTCTCACTGCTGGTCCTGATAATCAATCTTAAAATTAATTTTAAAAGAATAAATGAATGAGTTAAAAAAAGTCCTTACCAACTGATGCGAACATATCACGACCACCTCCTGCTCTGCTAAAAGCAATATCATAAACTTCCTTGTCGTGAGCTATGAGTTGAGTCTTGACATGCCCAGTAACGACATTTACTCGACCCATCATCTAAATGATTAATCATAATAAAAATATCTATTAGTATTTTATTAAGAGAACTAATTATATACAACCCGACAAAAAAATTGCACATAAAAAAGAGGTAATGTTTCTGTTAAAATTTTGACAAAATAATTATTTACTTATTAAAATATTCACTTAGGATCTAACCAAATAGGCATTGTTCCCGGGGTAAAAAAACCCTATTCATTTGCATGAGGTTAATGAGAAATTGTCATAGGAATAAACACATAATTATGATATATGTTTGAATTTATGACATAAACAATCATTATTTATAAGCAGGGCTTGGACTAGAGCAAATAAGAAGGGTGGTTCGGTTCAGGAAATTATCGAAGATATTCTTCCGGATGGTGAAACTAAGAATTTTCGCTGTGATTTATTAATGTGACACTAAGTTGTTAATTAATTTCTTTTATTATATTGATGCAAGAAGGTGTAACTCCTGTAGTCTGAGATACTACACTCATGCATCATAAAAAGAAGATGAAGACATTTTGTTTTTATCTTCTTTGAAAATAGATGAAATTTTTATATATTTTTTTCATTTTTAGGATTTCGTTTAATAAGAAAAACATAAAATTAGTAGTTTTAGCTACAATGTCTGTCTGTATGCGGATCTGTCAGAGCTTTGTAACTAGTAAACTAAATAAAATATAAACTTGATATTATGAACGAAAAAGATTTTTGATATCTTAAGTATTTTGGAAGATATTATCACTTTCTTGCTGTCTAACGGTTTCTGGGCAGGCCGAAGTATTGAATTCATGGAGCGACAGGTATTATATAAATATTAAGCACGGAACCGTCTTTATTGAGTCCGATTGGCACTTGGGTGGCTTTTATTTGGTTCAAAATACATGATTCGGCATTCTGGTTGGATGGTGAAATTTTCCATTTGGACCACTATTTATATTTCTAGACTTCATTTAAAGCAAGCACAGCCGTTGGGAAATGTATTGTTAACCGATGTGTGTTACCTTATTAAATTGTTTTTTTTTTCACATTAATATCTTTTTTCTCGGGCTAAACTGAGGTGCAATTTTTTCGGCAGGAAGTGAATATTTTTACCTGTCCAGTTTCTAGACCCCAAATGGTACAGGTAGTATCAATACTAGATGTACCAATCAAGTTAGGATCTACTTCATTCCAATCAAACGATGTTAATGGTGCACAGAAATCGGAGTTTTTATTCTAGAAATCAAAATATTTTAAGGTAAAATAATCTATTCTAAAAAGAGTAAGTAATATGTAACAAATTATTTTATATATTTGGGCAATCTAATAGGTCGAATAAAGATGTATCATTTGCAGTGGCGTAACTAGCGAACTTGGCGCTTATGACCAACTATAGCTACGGCGCCTATACACTAAGTAAAATGTAGTTAAGAATATACATCAATATTATGATTATGGGGTAACTAAGCTTTTGTATTTAAATAATTTATATGTGCAAAACATTTTTTTTATTATCAAATATTTATATATGTAGTATAATGAAATGAAATAAAAGGAAAATTAAAATTGAAAACAAAATTATTATATAAGTTTAACTTTTCGGGTTTTTGCATTAGCGAAATCATCAATGATGGTGTCAAAATTCACATGGACAAAAACATCGACATTCGATAGACAATAAACTTAAATTACTTGGTCTCTCTTGATTCAATGATGATCTTAAATGATTTTTATTTGTTTAAGTTTACTAAAACTTCTTTCACCGGACGTAACAGTTACAGTTAACAAAGAAGTATTCTTAAGCAAATGGTAATATTAGGATATGATTCACACAAATCCCATTGAATCATTCTTTTTAAAATTTGGAGATACTAATAATAGTCCAGGCAAATTACGTGAAAAAATGGCATAAACAGGAAATAATTCCCGGTAAAGATTTTATTGATCGAATACCTTTATTGGTACTCCAATATTACAACCCTAAGTTTTCCCCCAAATCTGTGCTGTGGAAATTTTTCTACGCGCTTTAAAATGAGAAAATTTCAGAGTTTTTTTTAGTTTTTCTTGAATAACTCTAAAATGGCTTATCAAATCAAAAGATATCTATTAGATAAATTAAAGCTCTTTAAATTATGCGTAAAATGATAAAAATTTCATCTATTTAGATTCAGTACAACCGGTACTAGCGCCTGTCAAAAAACAGCCCCCGGGATCACTTTTGAATATCCCTGAAACTCGTACTTTTTTCGATTTTTCCCCATTTTGACCATGAAGGAGCAGGTTTACGACAAAGACGACACTATACATTTTTAAACTAGATTAAATTTGCTACAATTTAAATAAAGTTTCATTCTAATTGGATAATGGTAACATGAGGTTGAAGTTTTGAAAAAATGCAATTTTTTGCAAAAAAATCTCAGTTTTTCATTCATAAAATGAAAACCACTGTTCCTAGAAACTTGATTCCTATCTCATTCTCTAGTAATTTTTGTTGACTTAAACGTTTACTTGGACCACTTTTTTGATACAAGCCTTAGATTTATAGATATCCAGCAGAAAACTTAGGGTAGTAATATTGGAGTACTAATAAAGGTATTCCAGCAATAAAATCTTTACCGGGAATTGTTTCCTGTTAAAATCGTAATTTGCCTGGACTATAATTGTTGCTACTATCCGCGAGAGTTCAAGAGAGCGCGCTTTCTACTAGCTTCTACTACAGTGACTGTATACTGTATGAAGAATTATTATATATGAAGAATTATTATGTCTTTTTACGCTTTGGCGCCTTTTATCGAAGCCTATGACCGTCGCCACACTCGCCATAGGCTAGTTACGCCTCTGATCATTAGTGCCTCTTAATATACAATATATATTTAAAGAAGATATTGGCGAACTAACATTATTTAGAACACATTCTAATCTAGTTTCAGGTTCATTGGCTCTCCAAACTCTAAGGTAATCTCCACTTGTGGCTAGTAAATCTGGAAAGACGCCTTTCTAAAATAGAAAATAAATTAAACAAATCTATAAATAAAATAATAATAAAATTAAATATCACAATATATAGATGAAGTAGCTTAAAAAAATGTAATTTCTGCCATGAAATTTTATTTCAAAAGAACAAAGTACTTACACTATCGGGTATCCACATGATTTTGGTAGTAGGGTAGGGATGGTCAAATGTACTTTTAGCTCTAAATTCTGAAGTATCTTCATCTAAAGAAACTATTTGTACTTTATTATTATATTCTTCTACAAAACTACCCAAAGCAAGTCGAAAATATGAAATAATATTAGAAAGATATATTTATTAATAGAAAATATTTCAAAAATTTTAATACATTAAAAAAAAATTACCGAAATCTTTTATCCGGCCTGACGGACCAATTCATACTATAAAGCGCCCACGGCGCTTCATATTTATAGATTTCCTTTCTTTTAGGAGGGGTCCCATGGACAGTCATAGTCAAGGGCCTTTGTAAAGGTTCTAAAAAGGATGTTTAAATTTAAATCAAAAATTGTCCGAAATAGTCATTTGGTACCAAATATTTCAAAGATATTATTTTTATTAAAAAAAAATATTAATCTGCACATTTACTTGTCTTATTTTATTTGAGGGTTGAAATTTTTCTTAACAAGAAAATAATGCAGATAAATTTTTTATAAGACTTGGAATAAAGTATTTTAATATAGTTTTTTTTCTTCATTTTTTTTTCTTAGGGATACAACCCAAAGTTTAATATACATATTTAAACAAAAAAAAAAAAAAATTAAAAACTCACCCATTTGGAAATATTCTGAAGATGAAAATAAATAAATATTTATTGAAGATCATATGTCAAGTTGTCTTTCTAAAGGAAAAAAAATGCCACACATGTTAATTTATTATACCAATAAATGTATTTGAAGCGTTTTCAAAATTTCAAAATTTAATAATTTAAAATAAAATAATTATATAGTTTAAAAAAATATTGATATTATTATTCATTATATAATTCCCTTCCCAATCCCAGATGTGTTGTATGCATCCCAGTGGAATAGATTGGAAAGACCTAAAGGGAGATAGTGGGGATTGAACTTCTATCTTTACTAGAATGGCAACGGCTGTACCCCAAGCAGTATGCAGAAGCTGGTCAATATTATATACTTGGGCAATTAATTTAATTTTAAATATACTCAAGTATTTATTTGAAGTTTGAGGTAAAAATATAATTGGAGTCCATTATTCTCAATAAACTGCGTTAATCGAAATCGTAAGTTTCGTTTAACTCTTTCCAGCATATCGACGGGTATGTTGGCGACAGCTTGACGGATGTTGTTCTTCAGGTGAGCCAGGGTCCTAGATCGTTGAAGACAAGCGATTTTAGATAGCCCCATAAAAAATAGTCGCAGGGGGCTGAATCAGGCAACCGTGCTGGTTAGTGCAGATCGCCCCTCAAGGAGATAATGCAGTGTACTGAGAATAATGGACACCCTCTGCCTGATATCATCTTTAAAACTGCGTAAATATAACATTTAAATGTTGTACATGATGCTGTTCAAAGAATTAAATATATATCTGCGTTATTATTTCTTAATTGAATTTTTAAATAAGTAAGTTGCTCTGCCCCTCCCTATATTACAATAATATTACACATTAATAAAACCATATCATTATAATATTGCAGGAATAGTTCTCTGAAATACCTTGGTGAGCACGACATAATTTATATATATATATAAATTATGTAATTATATATAAAACTTTATTTATTGTTTTTTTGTTAGATTTAGGGACGTAACGATGGGAAGCCAGAGCACACCACCTCCCAAAGCATTTTTTTGTGATTTTAAGGAGAACATGGAAAGGATTTGGAATTATAGATTTTCAATCGTTATGATTAATAAATTTATGAAAAAAATGCAGATAAAATGAATGATAAGATCACCCTAACTTAAGACCAGTTAGGTACAAAATTCTTGTAATGTAAATGAAGAGATATTTAAATAACAAAATAAAATATCGCCGTTTCAAATTAATTCTTTTTCGGCTTTAATTAAATATTTTCTGGAATAATTTAAATGATTTTTATAAAAAAAATGTTAATTGAAAATATACAATCCCGAGGAGTTTATGTGAGATCTATAGGGAATAAACCAAAGTGTGGGTTTTCTGCTTGATGTATTTTTATATATATAAATAAATATACATACAGTGGTGAATTGAATTCGACTTCTTGGCTTGAAAGGAAGTTGAAGTCAATTCAATTTATTAGTAAATAAACTGCAACGGATCGTTGCTAAACTTTATCCAAATTCACTTGAAATATTAATATGTTTATTCCTTTATTATTAATCAGATATCACTTGCAATTTGTAGTTCATGTTGACTTAATGCTAGTAAATAATGAAACATTGTATCTTCTAAGGTTTGGCTTTGTCGATGCAGCAACTTTTCTCATTTTAATGTCATCCTCTGGATACTAATTTAGTAATTTCTAAGGAGCAATGGTGTCGGTTCTAGATGAAACATATTAAATAAAATTGATTTAATATAAACATTAAAAAGTTAAAATACTAGGTGGTGATTCCCATACCATTTTTTGAAAGAATGGCCAGTATACCCAATGAAAAATGCATCACAATCGTTACAATTTAATGTATATAGTCCAGATTTGTCGAGTTTATCAATATGTCTGATTTGTTATTAGCTAATAGGGAGGATAAATTATCTATATTGTAAAGGGCGGGAGTGATTCCATGTTTTCGAAGGGTGTTGGCTATAAGGTTTGTAATACGGTTAGATATGAAAAGGATTCTTTTAAAAGTTTTTTCTGATTCCGATAATTGTAATTGGGATTATATTTTATTGATTTTTCTAAAAAGTTTTCAATTGGTCATATGCGTTGGTCTGAGCAATAAAAGTGTCCAATTCCTATTTGAAGTTAATATTATTCATAGGGGTTTTTATAAGCCTATACTAAACAACTTGAAATAAAAAAGAACATTATGATAGATCTATTATTTAAAATTTAACAATTTTATCTACCTGCATTATTTTAGAAAATAAATCCCATAAATATATTTATTTTCATCTCTTCCTATCTTAAAAAAAAAAAAAAAAAAAAAAAAATAGATTCATATACGTTACACCTTCCAATACCTCACCTAAAATTTCAATTTATATCTGTGTAAATATATCTAATTTGACCCTTTGCTCAAGAATTCATGTACATATAATATAAATATAACATACAATTTTCTATTTATATTTAGTATACTTTTGTAACTCCTGAAGATGGGTTAAAAACCAGAAATATATTATATAGAGTTTATTCTAAAAATAATATTTGTTTTTATTTGTAAAACACCACCTAGTATGTAAAATTTTTCATTAAATCAATTTTACTAATTTACTATCATATATGATTAAAAAAACAGAACAAAATTAAAAAGATTTTTTGTCGGATAGCAGAGTTGTTAAATTTTTAAGAATAAATCAAATGTGTGTCCTCTGCTTGAGGGAAATAAATATACAAACATAGACATTTATATATACATATAAATAAATATATACATATTTATGATAACAGTTTCAAAGGCTTTATTAAATATTTAGATTTTTACATGCTTTATATTAGCTTCACTTGTATCTATCTATCTATGTATCTATCAATGTCACATTTATAGATAGACTTTCGTTCTGTTAAATTCTGCAAACATTTCTCTATAAAAATAATTGTTTACCTACTCAATTAAAAAAAAATTATATAAAAATAAATATATTTCATTCTGTTAAATTCCGCACTTTTCTCTATAAAAATAATTAATACTAAAAAGTAAGAAAATAAATTATATTTTAAAAAAACTAAAAAACATGCTTCTAAAAAGTACAAAATAATGTAAAACTTAATCAAAAGGCGTGGGGCACTTTGTCGAAATTAATTAAAAGTTTCTGCGCCCCACACTTTTTGATTAAGTATTATATTATTTTGTACTTTTTAGAAGAATGTTTTTTAGTTTTTTTAAAATATAATTTATTACTCTATACTCTATTCATATTCGTTCAGGTATGCAATTACAGCTTGAATGGTCAAATAAAAAATAAAATTATATTTTAAAAAAACTAAAAAACATGCTTCTAAAAAATACAAAATAATGTAATACTTAATCAACAACAAAGTGTGTGGCGCAGAATCTTTTAATTAATTTCGACAAAGTGCTGCACGCTTTTTGATTAAGTATTACATTATTTTCTACTTTTTAAAAGCATGTTTTTATTTTTTTTTTTTAAATATAATTATTTTTATACTTTTTAGTCTTAATTTTTTTACATAGGAATTATTTGACGGATTATAGTGGTGTTTTACAAAGATAAAATAAAATTAAAAAAATTAAAATTTTTTTTTAAATTATATTTTGGAGATTTTCTATTTATCTCTATACATATTTCGGGCTATGAACCCTTTTTCATTTGTTAAACCTCCTGATCAAGGGTTCATAGCCCGAAATATGTATAGAGATAAATAAAAAATCTCCAAAATATAATTTAAAATTTTTTTTTAATTTTATTTCCTCTTTGTGAAACACCACTATAATCCGTCAAATAATTCCTATATTTAATATGTTTCACTATAAACCAACACCGCTTTCCCTAAACGTTATTAATTTTTTATAGAGAAATGTTTGCGGAATTTAACAGAATGAAATGTATTTATTTTTATATAATTTCATTTAAATTGGTGAGTAAACAATCACTTTTTTAGAAAATGTTTGCAGAATTTAACAGAATGAGAAATGTATTTATTTTTATATAATTTCATTTAAATTGAGTAGGTAAACAATCCTTTTCAGAAATGTTTGCGGAATTTAACAGAATGAAATGTATTTATTTTTATATAATTTCATTTAAATTGAGTAGGTAAACAATTACTTTTATAGAGAAATGTTTGGAGAATTTAACAGAACGAAAGTCACATTGATAGATACATAGAGGTTTTTTGAAATGTATGTTCACGCATAACTTCTTTGTTTATGGGCCGATTTCAATGATTCTTCTTTTATTGGAAAGGGGGTACCTTAGAGGTGGTCCCATATTAATTTGGCCAAGTTCTGGTGATGTTTGTTTGTCAATTTCTCTTTACCATGTGAATTTTTTTGCATTGGGTTCAGAATAGTTTCCGATTGGTCCCGTATAAATTTTATTGGTATTGGACCTTTTTTGTTATGAATCAACAACTCTGCTACTCTCGGCAAAACAAAAAATATTTTCAATTAAATAATTTATTTATATTTAATATGAAAAACGATCAATAAATTATTTAGATATAGGTGGTTTATGTTTCCTTTCCTTTTTATTTTTCCATGTTTCCAATGATTAAGAAAAAATTTTCCGGAAACGTTTGAATGTTTAATAAACGTTTTGTGATTGTTTTTATAAAAAATTGTCTTTAAGTATTTAATATGAAAATCTATTAACAAATTATTTCAAAATAAAAGAAATTAGATAGTATTAAAAATATTTAGATAATTGCTTTATATTTCCTTTTCTTTTTCTTAATTTCCATTGATTAAGGAGGAATTTTTTCAGAAACGTTTGGATTTTTAATGAACATTTTGAGATTGTTTTTATAGAAAATTGTATTTAATAAGAAAAATAATTGATAAATCATTTCAAAATATGACTATGATGTATGTGTGTGAGTGTTTATTTATAATATCAAGCAGAACTCCCATTCTTTGATTTATTCTTATAAAATCAAAACAAAAATGTTATTTTGTTATTGAATGTTTAGCATTCCAAGACTTGTTTAAAAACGCTTCTTGCTAAGGAACAATAGAGAGAAACAACTTACGTTTTCTGAAGCAAAATGAATAAATTCATTGTTATTATATGTAGTCGTAATATAATCTTGGGTGAAATCAATTCACTTTGATGATAACAAAAACAATCCACTGACAGCCAATAATAATAAATGAAATCTGCCAAAAAAAAAAAATAAATAAATAAAAAAATAAAAATTAAAACAAACAAACTACATAAAAATTGAAATGAATTTCATTTTGGATTTTTAGATTTAAGTAAATAAAATGTGGTAGTTATATTTTTTTTTTTTTATTTTTTGCTTTTCATTTTTAAATGATAATAAAAATCTATACCTTTCACAAAAGTGGTTTAGAAAAATGGGAAACATAAAAATGAAATTGTTGATTCATTCATTGAATAATTTTAACAAATCAAACTCGGAATGCGTAAAATGGGTAAATAATTACAAGGTATAATAATTGGCCGAGTTGATAAGGGTGAACGTCATGATATTTAATTGAGAATGGCTATGCGAGTCACTTCACTCGGCTAGGTGACAAGAAAACCTTCCGAAATGAAACCAACTAACTAGATCAGTTGCCAAGGGGAATTATTTAGGGCCTTTGCAATGGCAATCCAAGTCTTAACGAGGACGAGCAAGCAGCATCAGAGAATCTTCCGCCACCTAGGAATCGAAATATCCACTAGTTCATTCTCGAGCGTGAAAATATTCATTCAAATATTCCATTCCACTCGCGTCCAGAGAAATTTAGGGTCCCTGGCAAAACATAAATATGGGTTCCCTTCAGCAGGGGCGGGCTCGACCTAAAATTTTTGTGTGGAAAAAATTATTGCCGACCCATCTTATAAATAAAAAAAATATCTCTTTATATGCTTTATATTAGCTTCACCTGTGTCTATCTATCTATCTATCTAGGTATCTATATGTATTATGTATCTATCTATCAATGTGACTTTTGTTCTGTTAAATTCCGTAAAGATTTCTCTATAAAAATAATTGTTTACCTACTCAATTTAAGTGAAATTATATAATAATAAATACATTTCATTCTGTTAAATTCCGCAAACATTTCTCTAATAATTGTTTATCTACGCAATTTAAATGAAATTATATAAAAATAAATACATTTTATTCTGTTAAATTCCGCAAAGATTTCTCTAATAATTGTTTACATACTCAATTTAAATGAAATTATATAAAAATAAATACATTTTATTCTGTTAAATTCCGCAAAGATTTCTCTAAAAATTGTTTACCTACTCAATTTAAATGAAATTATATAAAAATAAATACATTTCATTCTTTTAAATTCCGGAAACTTTTCTCTATAAAAATAATTAAGACTGGAAACAGTAAAAAAATAAATTATATTTTAAAAAACTAAAAAACACGCTTCTAAAAAGTACAAAATAATGTGATACTTAATCAAAAAGCGTGGGGGACTTTGTCGAAATTAATTAAAAGTTTCTGCGCCCCACACTTTTTGATTAAGTATTATATTATTTTGTACTTTTTAGAAGAATGTTTTTTATTTTTTTAAAAATATAATTTATTTTCTACTTATATTTAAATTTATTCAAAATACAACATTGACAAAAATTACAATAAACACAAGTCTACAGCATTAATCTTTCATTTAGAAGTTTGCTTTATTTATAGGAATGTACCTCCCCTCCCCAGGGATACCAGATTTTAAAATGTCTGATGCGGGAAACGACTTATAAAGATGGAATTTTTTTGGAACGAAGTTCCTTAACGGTCCTTGCGGTAGGAGCTAATTGGCAGAAATCGTCAACCTGAATAAAACAAATCTACAAAAAAAAATTGCCATTTTAATTATAAAGTAGTTATTGATTTATTTTGATTAGATAATGTAAAATTTTTAAATAATATTAATTTCATATAGCGTTGTTTAAATGATTCTCAACTTTAAAAACTAAAGATAGTAATTTTATACACATTTTGAATTTCAATATTTAATATATTCAAGAAAATAATGGAGTTATACAATTATTAATAATAGCCAGTATTTATGGAGTGTGATTTTTTAAGGGGGATAAAATTTTTGGCCGTATTTGATTAACTCTAATATTTTTAAAATAACTTAAAGAACTTCGTTCCTGACGGGGGTCCCCCACCGCACACGTTTGAATTTTTTTATAATTTAAACAAAATTATTATTTTATCATATGCATGTAGGTAGTTACATAAAACAACACTTATTATATTTTGTAATATATTCGAGCCTTCGGTTTTTAAAAATACTTGAAATTCATTGCACGTCATTCTAAAATTTTCTTTGAATATCAATTCAGCTTCCAAATTTTCTACTAATAATCTATTCCTCTCTTTATGCCAAGCGATTGTCATAAAGCTATATATTCTTTCCGACATCGCGTTTGAATGGGGAATCGAAAAAATGTGCTATTTAAATGATATAAACATAAACACACCCTTTAATATGTAATAAAATTAGGATGGCGGCAGGCCAGGGGGGATAGGGGGGACTTGTCCCCCTGCGCCCTTTGCCTAAATGGCTTTTTGCGCCCCTGCCTTAAAATCGTAAAAAAATCTAATAAACAAAAACAATTAAAATTTCTTTTAATGTAGTCAACAAAACCAAAATTAAATTATTTACTCTCGGAATGAATAATATTAATATCCTTATAGAAGAACATATTGGCATATTGAATCTAGCTAGTTATTTTTACAGATAATTTTTGAAATGAATGTTTTAAAGAGAAAAATATATGTTAATTTGAAAATCATTTTCTTAGAAATACTCTCAGAAATCTCGCCAGTGTGAAACCAGCTCAGAAATACATTAATTTGTAAATAGTATAATAATTTGTAATTTTGTAATTTTTTGAAATTAAAACGTAATGATTTAGTAAAAGAACTTTCAATTTCTTGTTTCCCAAAAACATATGTATTTTTAAAAAATAAATTTTTAGTAAAAATATACCAAATTTTGAATATTTTTGAAGCCAGGTTAGATTTTCAAAAATTTTCCGGTTACCACCAGGTCCTCCTAGCGCCCCATCACCCTACTTTGTCCCCCACCCTTCAGAGATTACCCAGCACGGGCCCGGATTTATGGATATAAGGATGTGAATTATTTATGATAATCCGGGGACGCGAAAATTAACCCCCCCCCCACAGTTTCATAAAAACTAACTCTTTGTACATGATAATTTACTCACTCTACAGAAGAAGAGGGGAACGGAAAACCAGCCATGTGAAAAATTTTCCCAGGAATATTATGTCTTAGAGACATTCCATAGTAATCGCCGACACTGATTGGGTTGAATAATAATAAATTGTGAAGATGTTTTTATTAATTTTTGTTGAAGTTATTGAATTTGACATCAAGTATGTTTTGTTTTAGCGAGGATACACCTCGTTCTATCTTGAAGTGCCCAATTGTTCTTATTTACATTTAGATGTACCAATTATTAGGTATGGTGCAGTTCGCGGAATGAAATAAAATTAAATGACTAACATATTCTCAATATTAATATCAATTGTGAGCGGCAACCTGAAAATTTTGATGATGGACTAATAATCCGAAATATATTGAGTTTGTATAAACTCTCGAACTCAAAAACTTGATAATGGACCAATAACTGAAATACATTGAGTATATATAAACCCCTTGAGTTTATTTCAATTTACTGTGAAACTATACACCCTTTATTTTATTAATTTATATCATGTTTCACCTAAAACCTACACTACTTTCTCTAAGTAAAAAAAAAAAAAAAATATTTTGATGTAACCAAAATCAAAAGGACAAAAAACAAGAAACTTGGGAAAATGACTACCTAGGTTTTTTTTTATTTATATGAATTAAGTCGGTAAATGGTTTAATCAAAGAAAAAGTAACGTATATTTTTTTAATGTACACCGTCGTGCCTATCCAGGAAAAAGAAAAAAAATTGTTTAATTTAAATAATTTTAGTCGGGGTAACGATTAGGGTTCTAGAGCAGTTTTGGGGGGCCCCCCCCCCTGAGGGCACCCCTGACAATAATATTAATGACATCATCAGAATCTATTTCATTTAAAATATCTTTCTCCAATAACATTAACATGAAGACTTCTAGGTTTTCTTGCGAGATACTAGATCTTAGTCTGCTTTAAATGAATTTTAAAGTAGAGTTCAGCTCCGTCACAAGACACTAGATAGATAGTAAATATTTGTATTCAGTGAAAAGTCTAAAATCAATAGTTTACGATTTAAAAAATATTCCAATATTGTATGTAGAGTGAATAGACTTGTGTCAATAACAAATGTCTCTGATCGGGCGATACATCCTCTCGATAGGCTAACAGACCAAAGGAATTATAAATGAGAAAGAAATCGATCTTATTTTATCTATTTCATCTATTTTGTGGCTTACAGTACCTTTTTACTTTACCATACAGGGTATGGTCAAGTATTGTAATCGTGCATGAAAAAAGTGGTTTCTTTCCTTCTTTTTTTCGAAATATCTCAAAAACGGCTGAAACTATTTTGATTAAAAAAATTGAGCGAAACCATGGCATTTCGAACTACAAAAAAGTTCTAATAAGTGAACATCGAAAAAATTATATTTTTCGAGATAATAATTATTTTGTCAAAATGTCTGTTAGTCTGTGCGTTATCAAATTTTTGTAGACGAGCTAGCTCAAAAACTAGTGTGAATATCGAAACCAAATTTCACATGTAGTTTTGGTCCATTGAGATTAAGAGCTGATTAGATTTTGGTGCATATCGACCCAAAATTAAGGAGGGTGGAGGGGGGTTAAAAATTAAAAATATAGGCTCTTGTACCAAACTCAACCAAATTTTGTATACATAATCAGTGGGACCCGAGAAGTCAAAAAATGCGAAAACTAATCGCCCAAAATGGGGGGGGGGGGTAGGGTCAAAAAAATCAAAATATAGGCCCTTGTACCAAACTCAACCAAATTTTGTATGCATAATTAGTGGGACCCCAGAGGTCTAGAAATGCAAAAACTAACCGCCCAAAATGGGGGGGTTCAAAAAATTAAAATCTTGGCCATTTACCAAACTCAACTAAATTTTGTATACATAATCAGTGGGCCCCCAGGAGTCTAAAAATGCAAAAACTAACCTCCCTCCCTTACATGATTATAAATAATTTGATTAAATATTAAATATAAGTGGGGGGCCAGGTTGTATCGTAAAGTCAAGTGGATGGCCACATCAGAACACGTCAGTTTATTAGTATAAGAAAATAGCATTTTGATTAAGAATTTTGTAGTTTAAAATTAAAATTATGAAATAAATAAATATCATAAAACAAATAATTATTAATAATTAGATTTAATTTTGAAAATCGATTCAGTACTTTTTGAGAAAATGGTCAAAAACCATCTCAACCATTAAAAACGACGTTTTAAAATTCATCACCATGTCACAAAGCCATTTCATATTGAATTTTTTGATTGTTTTTCAAAAGCCACGAAATTTCTCACCAAATGTCGTTTTGTTGACGGTGCAGATGGTTTTTGACCATTTTCTCAAAAAGTACTGAATCAATTTCGTTAAAAATTAAATTTAATTATTAATAATTATTTGTTTCATAATATCTATTTATTTTATAATTTTAAAAATTATTTTAAAAGAGTTATTAGCGTTTTTTGAAATGAGGCTTCAAATAAACTACCCTTTAAAATCCAAATAATCTAATAAAAATTATTTTCTATAAAAGGTAAACAACAATAACATACAGATATGAAATTTCAATAAATTTGATTTAGTATTTAATGAGAAAAAAAATAAAACTTTTTGGTATTTCTAGTTGATTCGCTCCCGGAGAGAAGAAATTCAATCTTATCATAAAATTTCTTTTAAACTACAAAATTCTTAATCAAAATGCTATTTTCTTATACTAAAAAGGTACTGTAAACTACAAGATAGATGAAATAAGATCGATTTCTTTCTCATTTATAATTCTTTTGGTCTGTTAACCTATCGAGAGGACGTGTCGCCCGATCAGAGACATTTGTTATTGATTCAAGTCTATTCACTCTACATGCAATATTGGAATATCTTTTAACTTGTAAACTATTAATTTTAGACTTTTCACTCATATGAACTTTTCTGTTGGAAATTAAATATTCTTCAATCACGGTCACTATATAAATTTGTGTAACTCAAAAGGTTAGGCAGTAATTGTGAAATTTATGTGGAAAGTTAGATAAACACTACTGCTCTATCGCTCTAGACATTCAATCTATAAAAAACTCTCAGGAAGTATCATTTTGATATTTTAATTTCCTAAAAGAAATTTCATTACTTAATTAAATAATTAGCTCCGATGACTATTTAAGTAGCTAGAGAAGATTAAAATTTAAAAATTAAATCTTTAATTGTTTGTGAGAAAAGTAGGGAAACATTATTTTACAAAAATAAAATCGGTTTTAAATAAATGATGCACTTTAGCGTGAAGATAAAATTTTTTATTGTAATCCGCAGTTGCAAATTCATCGGATGGGGCCCTCCCTCAATGTAAAGAACCTAAACCAACGTTGTGGTTCTTTTTAACAAATCACTATGTAAGTTATTAACAAACCCTATTATAATGTTATTATTGTGTGCAATTTTGCTATACAATATACTCTTACAATATTATTATAGTGTTATTGGATAAAAATACTTGGTAGGTTTCACATTAAGATATAAAAAATAAAACGAATTTATTTTTTATATCTTAATGTGAAACCTACCAAGTATTTTTATCCAATAATTTTAAAAAATGTTTCACCAAGTACCAACACCAAATTCCTTAAAAACTCATTATTATAGTGAAAAAAAATATTGATTTTTATATGTAATTAAATTAAATACAAATCTTTAAAAAAACAATTATCAAACGTTTAATAAAACCCAAAGGTTTCGGGAGAATTTCTCTCCCTCTATCAATGAAAAAGTAATCTATTAAAGTATCTTTTAAAGCCCTGTGTTAAATTAAATGAATAAACTATATGATTATATTCGTAAATAAAGTTTAATTCTGGGTTACTCTTTAAGTCAAAGAGAAACTAGATTTAAAAGAGGATCTTCTATCGCCCCCCCCCCATAAAATCCGGTTCCCGATCTAATGTTCAATTTTGGCTACAGGCCTCTTATAAGTACGTAACTTGTAATCATATATAAGAATATATGCGAAAAAACTCAAAAACGCAATGGAATGGCCTAACAAAAAAACAAAAAAAACAAAAAAAAAAAAAAAAAAACGATTTAGATTGAGTCTACACATCGAAAAAGGAAATATTAAAGGGAAATAAAGTTTTCCTAAATTTATCAAAAATATATGTTTATTTAGGTAGGTATAATAATATAAATATCTCTATAGTTAGCAAAATTTCCTTTAGATGCCATTACCTTGCTCTGACTAAAATCCCGAGCGGTGAATTGGAATAAAAAACATATTTTTCAAAGAATAATTCCTTATAATGTTATAAACGATCCCAGAATTATTAATGGAAAAATTTTTACTTTCTATAATAATAGAAAATAAAAAGTGCCATTGGTTTTCATTTTATCACCAAAATTGCCCAACAAGTTAGATATTAGATTTAGAATTGATATCACCAAAAAAATAAATATTAAAAAATTAAGTAATTTTTTCTGGCATTTGGGCAGTATTATCGAAATAAATTCAAATAAATGTATCTTTTAAGGTTTAAATGTTATTTGGAAATTTTTCCATCTCAGTTATTTAGCCATCGTAGATATTTAAACTTGCAACAACTTATAACAACACTTTAGGACCTCTAATTTTTAGCAAGGGTACGTTGTCGTCGAGGGGTGAACCGCGACCTAATTTCGTGTACACCTACTTCCACTTTCATTTCCAAGTAGAAGACAATAGATGAAGGGGCATTATCTAATGAATTCCAAAATAATTCCAAAGACGTGTACACCTAATTTCAATCGTGGTTCACCCCTCGGTTGTCGTATTCAAATTTTTCCCATTTCTTGTAACTAGAGACCTATGGTAAATTTCAAATTTCTAAGTCAATCAGTGTCAAAATTTGCGATTTTCCGAGACCTTTATTTTCGAAATTGGTGCAGAGGTCAAAATCTCCTGCCCCATCAAGGGACTCTATTATATATTTTATTTTCATTCTTCATTCTTCAAACCATTTATTATTAATAAACTTATAATATACCATATGAATGTATTATTACAGTTTTGCAACTTACGACGGATCTGATTAAACTACCCTTATGTTCAATAATTCCTTGTAAAATCATTAAATATTAAATACTATGAGTTAAATGGGGACAAGGTGGCATTTTTTTCTTAAAATAAGATAGAAAACAATTATAATTTCTTATTTTTATGTGAATATTTTTCATTGCCCATCATGAATGTTCTTGACACATCCCTGTTTGAGACTAAACCTTAATATTTTCTCAGGGCTATATAGAAATAAGTCTTAGGAATAAATTTAATTTTCATATTAGTAGCTTAATGGGAAGTGTTGTTATAGAGGCGGCAAATAAGCCCTAAGTTCAGGAATGTTTTCCTACCGGTTGGCGTTTAGTGTTAGTGTGACTCGGCTATTAATAATGACTAGTCTTAGAATAAATTTACTTTGGTAATGTTTTTTGTTCAAATATGTATAAAAATTTTGAAAATTTTATGCTTTTTTACGAGTTTATTTATTTATTTTTTGTTGATTTCTATAAATAATTTGTTATATCATTTACAAAGAATTATACACGTTTGGAGTTACATCTCAGTGAAATGATTGCTTTGTATACGTACATTCTTTTCTTCTAAATCTAATTAACAAAATACATGTTTCCGAGTAGATTTAGCTCTAATGATTGATATTTTCTAGAAGTGGACTCTACCATTCAATGCTCTGCAAGCTAAAATTATAAACAATGCCAGAAGAGATCAACCAATTTAAAGAACAATTAATTATTTTCAAATTGTCAAAGACCGTCGCAGTACTTATGAAAAAAAGCGGATGAAGTTATTTATTAACGTTGTTGGAGATTATTTATTAACTCGGAAGCATTCAAAAACATGCTAACAGTGATCAATTTTAAGGGGGTTCGGGACTGTTTATCATTTTTATAAGAAAATTCTCAAATTTTTACCATTGAATTATTGATGTATTAAATATTTTATTCCCAAAATTTGAAGTTGATCGTCTGTCCCATTACCGAGAAATAAATTATTGAAAATTGTCCTTTTAACATGGAAGTAAATGGACCGAGCTTTTAAAAGGGCTATAACTTCTAAAAAATTATACCATTTTCAACAAATTAATACAGATCAATAATTCAACTTTTATGAATCGAATGATACATTTTTCAAAAGATTTGACAGTCTAGTTAATTAGTTATTCATAAATGTAAAAATAAAAAGCAAACAGAATATAATAAAAGCACTAGTGTAGAATTAGTCATAAACCAACACGTCCTTCATCACTTAGAAAACAATAAATTAATTCACGATAGGCAATATGGATTCAGACAAAATCGTTCCACAGGCGACATCTTAACCAATGTCACCCACACCTGGAACAATACTCTAGAGCAGGGGTGAGCAACCTTTTTAACCCACGGGCCAATTTAAATTTTAAAATTTTGTGGCGGGCCGCACTTACTAATAATTTACAAAGCTTTATATATATACTAATAAACATTATAATATAAAAATACAAAATTAAAAAAAGTAAATATTTCATATATAAATTTTAATGCGACAAGAAAAGAACAAAAATGCAAAATTTAAAAAGTAAATATTTTATGTAATTATAAGTGTATATTATAAGTGTATATAAATGTTAATGCAAAATAAAAACAAATAAAAGAAGAACAGAAAAACTAATTTACTTGAAAACTTTAATGAGAAATTTGGCACTGCTTTTTCGATATAAGCTGATCAATATCAGCCGGTATTGATGAAGTAGCTACACTTATGCAGCTTTCTAATCGAGCATCACTCAGTCTTGATCGGTGGTCATTTTTGATTAATTTCATGGTTGAAAATAATTGTTCGCATACATACGTACTTCCGAAAAGAGACATCATTTGCTTTGCATTTTTCGTCAAAAGCGGAAATTTCTCAGGGCTCACATAAGATTTATAAAAATTATCGATGTTTACTGAGAAAAATACATTTTTTAAATCGGTATTATTCTGTATGTTAATCACTTCTATTTGAAAGTTTTCAGGAACTGTATCCACATCGATATTAAATGGCGAATAAAACATTTTCATGGAAACTGCTATCTTCTCAGCTTTGAACATTTGGAATCGTAATTGAAATTCGTTGATTAAAATGTCTATATATTGTATGTATTTTTGAGAAGTAGTAACGTTTTCTTTTTCTAAATATGGAAAGTGAGACACATTATTCTGCAAAAGATGCTGTTTCCACAATTTTAATTTGCGCTCAAAGCCTTGAATTTTATCATACAAATTGTGAATAAACTGTCCTTTGCCTTGAAGTTCCACATTAAGATCACCGAGATGCTGAGTTATGTCGATAAGAAACGCAAAATCGCACATCCATTCTTTATCACCAAAATGAGGAAAGGCATATTCCTTCATATCCAAGAACAATTGTATTTCACTTTTTAAGGCGTATACTCTTTTTAGCATTGCACCTCTACTAAGCCAACGTACTTCGGTATTGAAAACCACGTCGCCATATTCAGTTTCTAAATTGTTCAGGAATACTTTAAATTCACGGTGATTTAACCCGCGCGACTTTATAAAATTGATTAATTTAATTATTGGTACTGTGACATTTGGAAAATTCAATCTTTTCGCACACAAACTTTCCTGGTGAATTATGCAGTGGTTAACGAATATTTCTCTTCCTGTGGCCTTCTTAATGTCTTGAAATAGCCTTCCCGATACTCCTACATTCATGCTTGACATTGCTGGTGCTCCATCTGTTGATATACCAATAATCTTCTCTAATAAAATAGAAAAATTTTCCAACACCGACTTTAGTTCATCATACAGGTCTTTGCCGGTTGTAGTCCCTTGCATTGGAACCAGTGAACACAATTCTTCAGTAATATTAAATTTAGTGTCAATACCACGTAAAAATATAGCAAGTTGTGCTGTATCGCTAATGTCGCAGCTCTCATCAAGTGCCAAAGAACAGTATTCGAATTTTGCAATGCGTTCACGAAGCGTTGTTGCTATGTTCTCAGACAAGTCGTCGATTCTCCTTGCAATGGTGAATCTTGATAAACTAATGTTTGAAATAATATTTATTTTATCAGGAAATGCTATTTCTGCAACAGCAATCAGACATTCTTTTATCATCTCTCCATCCGCAAAGGGTTTCATTTTTTTTACCAGTATTTGACTGACAACAAAACTAGCCTTTACTACCGTATTTGATAAAATATCTTGATTTTTAAAAATAGCCTGTTGGTTTCTCAAGTTTTTTCCTCTTGATTAACCTTATCTATCCGGAGTTGTCCGGTTAAGTTTTTATATTTATCTTCATGTTTTGTATCGTAATACCTTTTTATGTTATATTCTTTTAATGAAGACACAGTCTCTGAGCATAATAAGCATACAGCTTTATCTTTAACGACAGTAAAAAAATAATCAAATTTCCACTTTTCTTTGAAAATCCTGTGTTCATCCGCAATTTTCCGTATTTTTGTTTGCTTTTTCGACATGCTATTAGGGATTAAAATTTAATTTAATTAATTTAATAAAAAAAATCTAATATGATATTACCTTTTTGATAATAATATTGCACTCACGTCTTTCAAGAAACCCAAAAATTAGTCAGTTAACAGCTCACAAGTCTGATACTGACTGTATCTATGAACTATGACAGAAGCAAACACAAGAAAGTGCTGACGCGACTCGTTCGTATTGCATGTTTGAACAAGTCGCCGATAAATGAGTAACTCGTCTATGTATTCGCGATTCAAACTAACTCGAAAGAAGTATACTTTGACATAAATCATATATGTTTTAATCTGTCAAATTACATTCGATGGTGGCGCTAGTGTCAGATTGAATCCCGAATTGTATAGTATCCGATTTATAAATTGGCGACTACTACTAACATAACATTATAATTAATTTATTGATGGGAGAAAAATTAATAAATAACAAATTATTATTATTAATAAAAAATATATTAAAAATATTTATTAACAATATAATAAATAACAAATTATTATTGTTTATAAATAATCGAGACGAATAATAAAATTCTATTTTAGAAATGCTCGGCGGGCCGCAGAAAAATATTTAAAGGGCCGCATGCGGCCCGCGGGCCGCGGGTTGCTCATCCCTGCTCTAGAGGCCGGAAAAGAAACCTTCGCTCTAGCCCTTGATATCTCCAAAGCTTTTGACCAGGTTTGGCACAAAAATCTTCTTGCCAAACTGCCAGCCTTCGGATTCACACCAACTCTTCGCAAATGGATAGAAAGCTTTCTGACAAACCGAAGTATAAAAGTTGTGGTGGATGGAACATCATCTGAATCGTTCTCCACAAACTCTGGTGTTCCCCAAGGCTCCGTAATCTCCTCCACACTCTTCCTAATTTATATAAACGACCTTTTCGATCAAACGACAAACCCCACTCATTGTTACGCCGACGATAGCACTCTACACAGCAAACCCTCACTCCCGAATAATCGAATCAATGTTACCTCCTCAATTACTCTCGACCTAGACAAACTGAATAAATGGGGCTCACAAAATTTAGTTAACTTCAATTCAAACAAGACTCAATGTTGTCTAATTTCTAGGCGCGAAAATAAAGATTTCCCTGATATTCACTTCGATTCGAATACCCTGAAAAATGTGTGACAGCCTATCCATGTTGGGCGTCTCTGTCGCATCTGACCTGTCTTGGAATGAACACATCTCCTCTGTGGCGAAATCTGCAGCAAGGAAGATTGGCTTCTTATTCAGGTCCAAGCGATTTTACAAACCCCCACAACTTCTCACCATCTACAAGGCCCAAATCCGCCCCTGTCTCGAATACGGCTCTCATCTATGGAGAGGAGCCTCAAAATACTCTCTTGCTACCCTGGATGCAATTCAGAAACGAGCCGTCAGGCTAATTGACGATTCTACCCTCACCAACTCCCTCGACTCGCTGGCTCATCGAAGAGATGTCTCTGCCCTTTCCCTTTTCTATAGATACTATCACGGCAGGTGCTCTGATGAGATAAAATCAATAATTCCCCCCAAAGCATGCTTTGCACGTAGCACGCGTTTTGCCGACTCCCAACACTCTCTCGCGGTCAAATTAGAAAAGTGCCGGACCACTTCATTCGCGAATACATATATCCCCATGACTTCAAGGAACTGGAACTCTCTTCCAGCCTCTATCTTTCCCAGCACCTATAATCTTCAAACCTTCAAAACCGGAGTGCATAGACACCTACGTCTACACCCTCTCACTTAATCAACTTTCTCTTCTCTTCGGTAATGCAAGGGTCTTTTCGAGATCCATAGGGGCTGCATCTTTACTGGTGCACCCCTTCTTGTATTCGATTGCATTAAAAAAAAAAAAAATTCCAACTCTATTTCTTGAAATCGTTTTTGTGTTAAATAAATATTTTTATAATGAGAAAAAATTTATCTCATTATTATTTTTGGTTAATATTATCAAAACAAAGATTTAAAAACGTAATTAACCTCATTATTATCAGTTTTTTTAATTTAAAAAATTTAGTAGGCAGAAGTTGTCACTCTGGAGAAAAACAAAAGATTTTTTCGAAGATCGTCCTGAGAGATAAGCTGTCTCGAATTCCCTTAACACCTTAAAATCAAACCTACTGGAGAAATGGAAAAATATGAGGTAGTTATGTCTTCCCATCACATAAGCAAGCATGGAAGCATGTAATGGTATTTTTAATTGGTGGTCGCCTCTTTGGTTCGACAAATTGCACATTAATAAAACCTCAACAATAGTAGAGAAGACCTATATTGACCTCACGCCAGCAAACATAACAGGAATCACAATAATGTCAGGAAACAAGGATAAAACGTAGCAGATCAAAAATACATCCAGGCTCCACCGCTGGCGACTATAATCTCCTATTAAAGTCCTCTATTTATACAAACGATTTTCCGTACCTTATTTCTTTTAAGATACTTAAGATATCAAATCGGTTCTTATTTATCATTAATAAGGAGAAAATAGATGAAATTGTGAAATTTTTTCATAATTTTAAGTTAAAGTCACTTTTGAACGCTGATAGGAATACTATTTAGCTAAATTTGGGCATTTTGAAGCCCTAAAACACTAAAATGAATTAAATTAAAAAAATACCCTTTTTCTATATACCTAAAGGAGATCTTTCAAAAATAACTTCACACTCCATGATAAAAAAAAATATTTTTTTTTATTTATGACCCACAAAAATTTTAACCTCGCCAAATTAATCATTCGATTAAAATTTGAATACGATTTTTGATTTGGGGGAAAATTTTAAGTTTGTATCTTATTTATATAGTTTATGAGTTACACTGCTCTGACTGACGGACAGACAGATATTGTAGAGACATTAATAAGGTCCCGTTTTACCTCAAAAGTTAACCTAAAAAGGGGTAATAATGACTAGTTTTCTTTTTTATTTTTCTATCTCACTAAACATATTAAATTAACCCTATAGTTGAAAATGAAAATATAAATATTTGTTAATTTCGATGAAACACAATAATAATTTTTTGATAGAAAAAAGTACTTCTTACGTTGAAGTTTTAACTTTTTTTTGTCTTTATCAAGACTTTGAAATAAATTTGTTTTTGTCCTTTGGGATTTTTTGGGTGAATTTTGGCAATCGTACCGTTTTTTGTTTTTTAATTATAAACGACAAAAAACTAATTTTGAAGTCCTCTGATGAAAATATTAATAACTTTCACATAAGAAATAAATATTTTTCAAAAATAAAACTTTATTTTTCATTCAATCATTACAGTCTATTTATAAATCGGCATTTAGAATAACAAATGATATTTTAAAATGGCTAAAACGATGCACTTCCTTCACTAAATATATGTATTTCACTTTATTTAGAAAGTCTTGAAAAAAATGTTTTTTGTGATCGAACGTTCAAATAGAAAAGAGATTGCTCCAATTGAATCATAAGCGTGATAAAAGTATCTTGGAAGTGTCATAGTCAATGATTTCAAATTAAAATGGCAATAGGCTTCCAAAAAACTAAAATGATTACAGAGTTTTTGAGAATATTGATTAATTTTTCTGCTTGTATCAGTAATTAGTTAATTAGTGATTACTGCCGACTCAGCGTAAATATAGATTAAACCTGAATAAATGTGTATAAAAAATAAATGAATTTGAATTCACAAAATCACCAAAAAAATGAGCTAAGTAGAAGAAATAATTCTGTCAGCTTTGACTGGCCAACAAGCATTTCTCAGTATATTAAAATTTGAATTTTTATTTAAATCACACATAATTAATTATAATTATTTATTGAACACGAACAAATGTTGTTTATTATTGTTTCAATATTTTTCGCTTTATATCCAATCACGTGTCGGTCAGACTTATATAGACTCCATGTACAGTACAGTCAAAATAATCAGATAGCTTAAACGATGTACCTTGTATTACAAAATCCAACTAAGTAAGCAAGAATATTCTTGATATGTGGATTAATTGTTGTTTATTAATGTTTCAATATTTTTCGCTTTATAGTTTTTAAAAACATGTATTGCTCATTCTGACAGGGACGCTGGGGTAGTCAGTCTGTTTGTTTTTTGACTGGACTGTACATGGAGTCTATATAAGCCTGACCGACACATGATTGGAATAAAAGCGAAAAATATTGAAACAATAATAAACAACAATTAATCCACATATCAAGAATAGTATTATTGCTTACATAGTTGGATTTTATAATACAAGGTACATCGTTTAAACTATCTGATTGTTTTGACTGGACTGTACATGAAGTCTATATAAGCCTGACCGACACGTGATTGGCTCAGTTAACTTATAATCGGAGTGAGTGCTCATACTTGAGAACGATTGTAGAATAAGTCGATCGAAACGTCGTAGTTATATTGTATTGTTTGTTCGTGTTCAATAAATAATTATAATTAATTATGTGTGATTTAAATAAAAATTCAAATTTTAATCAAATTAATCACAAAAATAAAAGCTTCAACAGCTTCATTACTAATTCTCAGTATATACTGATGAATATAAATCGCAAAAGCCGCTTTCCTTATTTTTGTCTTTACAATTCTGATACAGAAGAATGTTGAACATTAAATGGGTGATTAGAATGACAATGAACAGATGAATGACTATAGAAATGGATTAGCAGTGATACTTAAAAAGCTGAAAACAACAACTATCCCTGCCCTATGTAAACAAAATTAAAAAAAAAGTCATTGCCAAAACATCATCCCACCAATATGCCATCTCTCCAGCAATAGAAAAAAATTATAAAAAACTCCCTTTTTATTCTAACGATTTCATTAACCCCATATCGAACACTTTCAAAAATTAAACATTACTCCAACCCTCCACAACAGAGATAATTTATCCTCTATTCTGGTAAAAAATAAACTAGATAAAACTTACCCCTACGATAAAAGCGACATTTACAAATTACAATATAACGACCGTGACGGTTTCTCCATTGGTCAAACAAGTAGATCTTTCAAAGACCACCCCCGAACACTTTAAATCATTGAAACTTAGGGAACGCGGTTTTTTTTTATAGTGAAATATTATACAACTTATATAATTTGAAATCATTGAGACGATTATACTCGAATATAGTAGTAGTGACAAGCCTGACGTCCAACCGTTACATTACTGCATTTGCAGATCATTTATTCGACAACGACCATTGACCATCCTCATACAACCCCCTTATTTTACATTTTACCCCCAAAGGACACAAATAGATTTATTGGAGTCAACAGAAATAAAAAAAAAAAAAATAATAACTAACTATATCCTAAAAACTACATCCTAGTCAATGGTTTGACTCATATATCTCAGAGTATTATAGAGCTTCATCAAAAAAATAACTATCTCGCAAAGAATAGGTATATAGTAAACAATTAACAAATTCAACAATATTGACTTATTAATTAAAGGAATATAATATAATTATACGAACATGAATTTAGGTCATTTATCAAAGATTTTAATAGATATGTTTATATTGCATGTAGGAGGGGTCTTGTCCCCTCAGGAGTCGAGCCCAAGCACTAGTACGCTTTCCGGGCAACTAGTCCAGACCCTTGAGACCATCACCTCCAAACATGGAATATATAACGAAAGCCAGTTTGGAGGTGATGGTCTCAAGGGTCTGGACTAGTTGACCGGAAAGCGTACTAGTGCTTGGGTTCGACTCCCGAGGGGACAATACCCTCCTACATGCAATATAAACATATCTATTAAAATCTTTGATTAATGACCTAAATTCATGTTCATAAAATTAATTGATTTCAAATCATAAGTTGATTTTGAGAAAAAATTCATTCTTTCTTTCTCAAATAGATACTGATTTCTTTACAATAATATAATTAAATTATATATTTCAGAAGAATTTTTTACTTTAACCCCAATGCAAACCAATATTTCTATTTACAATATTTGGATCCTTTCAGTGCCGTAACTAGAGCGATTCCAGCGGTGCCCAGGCACAGGGCGCAGAAATGACCAGACCAGGACCAGGGGTGAGTGAAAATGTCCTGTTTTTTGTATATTCAACTCCTAACTACCCCAAACACATTCCATATGAAAATCTCAAAGAATAAGAATTTGCTGTCTCCTGTAATTGAATTGTTTTCGACTCATTACTGTACTCTTTCTTCAGTTTAGTGTTTCATATTTATTCTAAGGGAAGTGTAAAAATTAGCATTCTTGTGTTATTCAGCTAAATAGAAGTATTACCTATAACTTTTTTGATTAATAAAATCGGTAAAGCTTTTACTTATGTGCTGTCTAAATGAGCTTGGTTCCCGGTGACAATAAATAAAATAAAAAAAAAATCTGTAAAATTAGTATATATTATCTGTGGCACGAGACAATTTTTTTCTTCAAATGTGGACCGTGTAAGCCAAAAGGCTGACCAGGTCTGATTTAGAAAATAAATCAATAGTTTACGATTTAAAAGATATTCCAATATTGTAGTGAATGGACTCAATTAGAAATAATGTCTCTCTCATTTTATTTATATACCTATATATATATGAGAAAATATTATTTATGTGATAGAAAAATGTTCAAACTTGGAGTATTCTCAAACTTCTTTATATACTATTTATTTTCTCAAATCAAAATTGTAGAAAAGTGATAACTTTTTTAAGAGTCGTTTTTTTTTTTTTTTTTTTTTTTAATGCAATCGAATGCAAGAAGGGGTGCACCAGTAAAGATGCAGCTCCTATGGATCTCGAGAGACCCTTGCATTACCGAAGACGTTACGTTACGCTTTCTGCAAATTTGTGTGATATTCTATTAGTGAACGTTTTAGAATCCAGACAAAATAAATATGGAAATGAATTTTTATAAGACATTTAGTAAAAAAAAGCTGAAAATTTTTAAGCCAATTCAACTTCCGGTAGGTCAGCCAAATCCATTAGTTAAAAAAAAGTAATATGAAATAATAAATAATTTTTATGATGCTGCCATAAAAAAATAATCACTTCTATTATTATTTTTTTGGTATAGGTACTAGTTCCCTAATTGAGTTCTTCATATTTATACAATAAGCTTATAATAAAATTAGTCATGTAAATCCTATTACTATAATAATGCTGGAGAGTTTGTGTATATGTCAAATAATATTGCAGATTTTGTTGCAATGCTCTAATTTTTTATGAAATATATTTATTCGCTTAATAATCTGCCAAACAATGATAAGACTATACGTGTAACTGGACCAAGTGTCGCTTAGAAGAGAAGCGATGAGAGCCAGCTTCTTTAAAGTTGAATACAATTTCAAAGAAATTGGAAGATATGTTTAATATTCTATTTTAAAACAATTTAAATAATGAATCTTAGATTGAATTAATTCAAAATGGAAAGAAATTGAATGAATTATAGAAAAAAAAGATAAAAACTGTTCTAGCCTAAAAGTAGAGGTCAAGAGAAATTGGATCCTTCGCCGAGTAAACCAACGAGATCGATCCTTGGATTGGTTTATAGGCCTTCGCTAATTAGAATATTGCTAACACTTTTTTATATCAGAAGAAATGAAAGTGATCTATATAATTCAGTGGACTTGAAATTTGCATTTTACAAGATGGCAGTTGTTGCTCTTGCTTTTTAATCTTTTCTCGGTTCTTTTTTTTCATAATCTATTATCAATCATTCAACAAATATCCTCCCAGCGTTTCAGTTGTCCCCATTCGAGGGCGATGCATTTAAAATAAACCAGAAATTGATCTCATTTAATAACGAGATTGAATTTGAATTTCCAAACTTTACGATTAACCCATTTTAATAGACAACCAAGAGAAAGAGTGAACATTCCTGGATATACATATATTGAAAAGTTTTCCCGAGAGCAGCAGAGATGTTGATTCATAAAGAGAAACAAAGAGGTTGTCCTCTACTTGATGCAAATAAACATACACACATATACCATATATCAAATATATATCGGCGCTGATCTTACAAAACTTCGTAAGTCCGATTTTTGGTCAAATACGTATTATACGTTTATACCAAAACACTAAAACCACGTCATCATCATAACACACAGCCTGTATGGAATTTTCTTCCATTTTGTATCCAAGTTGGATCGTCAAATATGCTAAAATTTTATCCGTAATGACAGTGAAGAGCAAAAGACTTAAAGAATCGCCCTACCTCACTCCACTTGTTATTGAAATAGATCCCGATATCTGGTTATTCGCTTTTATTTTTGTTCTTGTATTTGTGTTTAGATCTTTTTATTATCTTAATTAATCTTTCTGGAACCTCTCTTTCTCTGAGACAACCTATTATATCTTCTAATCTTACCCGATCAAAAGCTTTTTTAAGATCTATGAAACATAAGTATTCCGGATTGTTGAATTCGATTGATTTTTCAACTATTTGTCGTATAATAAATATAGTGTCAGTTGCTGAGTGGTTCTTTCTAAAACCCTGTTGTTCCTCTCTTGGTTTAATGTAGTCCAGCAGTTTGTTTAAGATAATTTCAGTCTAATGTACCTTATAAGTGAGCGACATTGGCGTAGTTAGGGAGTTTTCCTAGAGGGGGCAGACGGCCAGCTGATTAGCCACCACAAAATTTCAATTTCGGTAATTCGATTAGAGATCAACTAAATTTTTAGTAGAATTGGCAAATCTTGAAAATAACGAAATAATTTAATGAAATATTATATAAGTGATAATAATTGAATTTCGATTTTTCTAGGGGGGGGGGGTGGTATGTGTTTTGTAGAGGGCATAGCCACCTTGCACCCTCTCCTAACTACGCCTATAGTCATTATATAAATTTGTGTACGCCAAAGGCTGTAATCGTGAAATTTATTTGAACTCAGATAAACACTGGTCTAGCGCCCTAGCTATTCGATAAATAAAAAACTCTCATAAATAAAAATATAGAGGTATAATAATTTTTTCAATGCCCCTTTTACCATTGAATTCTCATTTTAAAATAAAACACTCAATAGTATGAAATAAATTAATGCTTTAATATCCTTAGTTTTCTTTTTGAATGACATTCTCCTAAGGCATTATGTTATTTAATAATAGAATTATTTATTCGATACTACTAGTGTAATAATTGATTTCTGAGTCCTGAAACCCTCGAACGAGCCCTTGTCGCCAGTCCCAGTGCTGTAGTCGTATATTTATATAGGCATATTTAATTTGAATATCTGAAAAGATTAATTTATTTCAAAACTGTAGACGGTACCAGTAATTTTTAGCCAATTTATAATAATCAGAAAAAAAGTCCTTAAAATTCAATATATGAGATTTCCCTACCGAATGTCTTGAGAGAAGCTTCTCTCAATAGCTAAGAAAAAAGCGATCTGATTTAATCGATTCAATCTATGTGAAGGTACTGGTAATCATTCTAATATAAGAAAATAGCATTTCAATTAAGAATTTTGTAGTTTAAATGAAATGTTATGAAAACATTCAGTTTCTTCACTAGGGCAGCGAGTTGACTAGAAATAGCAAAAGGGTTTATTTTTTTCCTCATCACATATTCAATTAAATCTATTGAAATTTCATATCTATGAAATATCTTCATTTATCTTTTATATAAAATAATTTTTATTAGAATATTTGCATTTTTAAGGGTAGTTTATTTGAAGTCTAATTTAAATAAACTGCAACGGATCGTTGCTAAACTTTATCCAAATTCATTTGAAATATTAATATGTTTAACTTATGAGGAGAATTTTCTAGGTTAGGTTTCACAAAAGGAAATATTAAAACAAATGTATGTTTTTTGAGTTTGATTCACTCGATATATATTTCGGGTTATTAGCCCATCATCAGGAGTTCAAATGAAAACTGTTTTCATTTGAACTCCGATGATGGGCTAATAACCGAAATATATCAGTCAAACTCAAAAACATGCATTTGTTTTAATATTTCCTTTTGTGAAGCTAATCTAGAAAATTCTCCTCATAAGACCTATAATGTTTCACCTAGAACCGACACCTAAATCCTTAAAAATTATTAATATGTTTGTTCCTTTATTATTAATCAGATATCACTTGCAATTTGTAGTTCATGTTGACATTAATTCAAAAATAATTCTCATTTAATAGTCAAGGAATAACCATTCTACATTGGATTTTTGACATTTCGGTTATTATTGTAACCATTGCTGAAGACATGGAGGAATCGACTTAAAATCAAAAATAGCCATCGATTCTCATCTAATACTAGAGGAATAACAATTCTAGATTGGATTTTTGACCCTTCGATTATTATTAGTGGCCATTGCTGAAGACATGAAGGAATCGACTTAAAATCAAAAATAACGATCGATTCTTATCTAATACTAGAGAAATAACCTTATTGCATTCCATTTTCGATGTTTTGACTATTAATGGCAACCTCTACTGAAAACGTGGAAGAATCGACTTAAAATCAAAAGACTAAATTCTTTTATGGCAAACAACTCAAGCTTGAATTATTTACGTGTAATGTAAGTCATATATTTGTACCGGATTTCAAGTTTCTATGTCAACCGTGAAGATCCCTATATAATAGCTTTTAATCAGCTAAAATTTGCGATTTTCTGGGACATCTATCTTCGAAATATTTTAAGACTAAAGCTTGAAATTTTCACGGAGTCACGATGAAATTAGTCTTAACAACATACTTATTGTGCCCCCCTACAAAACACATTGCCCACCCCCTTAGAAAAATTGAAACTTCATTATTACGAGGCATCACTTTTGTATTTTTCATTAAATTATTTCGATACTTCCAAAATTTATTAATTCTGCTAAAAAGTTAGTTGATCTCTAATCAGATTACCATAATTAAAACCTTGTGGTGGCTAATCAGCTAATCGGCTGCCGCGTAGCTATCTATGGAGGTGGCAAATAAGCTTTAAGTTGGTTCGTGTAAATAAGACACATTTTGGGCGATAATTTAATTTGACGCACAAGTCTGTATAAAAAATTTAAAATTATATTTATTAAGCCATTTTTAGAAACTACATTTAATCAATTCTATTGTTTTAGGTAAGAATTGACTATAACCTTGCATATAATATCTTAAATATTCAATTGTAAATTTAATGTAAATAAAATTCTATTGTTTTAGCAATTAATTAAAGTAGTACTTTTAATCACTTACTTACATATATAGAATCGGTTTCTCGAAAACGGCTCTAGCGATTTGGATGAAATTAAGGGGTTAGGGGATTTTTGGATTGAGAATTCAATCTGTCACGGTCTCATCTTCGGCTAAATTGTTTTTGATGGGTTTTTTGTTAATTGAAATAATTATTCACAGGTGGTTGTCTCGATAAAAATGTATAATTAAATTTTTATTCAATTTCCTTTTAATAATTAATTGATTTTTAAATTTTAAGTCCCACTAATAAATAATTACAATTATTATTATATATTACAATTAGCCAATTTAATTAATTAGATAGCTTGTTCAAAAAATTGTCATTTAAATAAAAAAAATAATTATAGGTATTGAAGATGGAGAGGTAGAATTTAATGCTGAATTGATGAAAAGGCTGCCCAAAGATAAAGAAAACTACTAATTCCGATTACATTGAATTGAATTGGTATTGAATTTTTCACGTTTCGATTATTATAGGTAACAATTGCTGAAGATATGGAAGAATCGATTTAATACCAGGTTTCACTCTTGGAAACTTTTTTTCATGTCTTTTAATGAAATTAATTATTAACAGGTGGTTGAATCAAAATAAAACAAATGGTTGATTAAATTAAAAACAAACAACATTACCGAGCATCGCTCGGTGTTCCAAGTACTTAGATCTATGTGAAATGTGATGTGAATTTAATATAAGAATTTCGTAGAGTTTGAGCCAGATGACTTTAGAATGTCTTTCTGACCTGAGTACTTTTTTGACTTTATATTATATTTTTAATTATAACAATATACCAATTAATATGCTAATTTTTTTCAATTGAAAAAGTATTAGGTATATATTTTACCAGAGAAATTAAAGCATCGATCGTTTACGTCTAAGTGAAGGATGCCTAAAGCAAAATCTCATAGTACAAATAATTTCTCCCGAAATGCCACTGCCGATATTTAACCGTATTTCGCTCTATATCCTAATTCGTAAATGTCGTATAGTATATATTAAAAATATATTGGATTTCTCTTTGAAATCAATTAGTAGCCAATTATGAAATCGGTTCCAATTAAAATGGTGCATTTCCACGCAAAGGCAATTATTTTTTTCGAATTTAATGACTAGTGAAAGAGGGAATGTTTCGATGGTCGCCAAAGTGGAGGCGGCTTTTCGGTTGGCTTCTCTTCTACTTCCTGCCCAATCGGCTGTCTTCTGGCAATATGGCCACGACCCGATCACGTAACGATTCACCCTGGGGCGCCTCGATCAAATAATACAACCTTCTTTCAAGAATATAGAGCAGGGGTGGCCACTAACCTTAACTTTGGGAGCCGCAAATTTATAAAACTGTTTCAAAGCGAGCCACATTGTTTGGAGATTAATTAATGGTTTATTAAAAAAAGACACATTTTTTATTTTATAAAATATAAATGAAGTAACATTTATTTTTTGCTCTACTTACTTATAACATTAGTGTTCAATTACAATAAAAAAATGAAATAACATTTTAATTTTGAGAAGTGCTTTTACGAGATTTAATTTTTGTATTATCATTTTTTACTTTACAATACAGGGTATGGTCAAGTATTGTAATCGTGCATGAAAAAAGTGGATTTTT
This sequence comes from Forficula auricularia, assembly GCA_024734495.1. Taxonomy (NCBI): domain Eukaryota; kingdom Metazoa; phylum Arthropoda; class Insecta; order Dermaptera; family Forficulidae; genus Forficula; species Forficula auricularia. Next base: position 5,316,846 of record JALMQS010000087.1, on the reverse strand, counting down.
GCTTCTTTTTTTCGAAATATCTCAAAAACGGGTCAACGATTTTGATTAAAAAAATTGGACGAAACCATGGCATTTCGGTCTATAAAAAGCCCAATTAGTGAACATCGGAAAAATTATATTTTTCGAGATATTAATTGTTTTGTCAAAATGTCTGTTAGTCTGTCTGTTAGTCTGTTAGTCTGTGCGTTACCAAATTTTTGTGAACGAGCTAGCTCAAAAACTAGTGTGAATATCAAAACCAAATTTTACACGTAGTTTTGGTGCATTGAGATTAAGAGCTGATTAGATGTTGGTGCATATCGTCCCAAAATTAAGGGGGTGGAGGGGGGGGGGGGGTTAAAAATTAAAAATTTAGGCCATTTGAGCAAACTCATCCAAATTTTGTATACATAGTCAGTGGACCCCTAGAAGTCTAAAAATGCAAAAACTAACCCCCCCTCCTACATGAATATAAATAATTTTATTAAATATTAAATATATATGAGGGGCCAGGTTGTATGGTAAAGTCGAGGTAAAGTCAAGTGGATGGCTACATCAGAACTTGTCAGTTTACTTAATTTAATTATTATACTTTTTAAAATCAGTATTATTCACGATGGTTCAAGAGCCGGACGAGATTGACTGAAGAGCCGCATGCGGCTCGCAAGCCACGTTTTGGCCACCCCTGATTTAGAGCAATGAGCACCATCGGCAACAAATGGTTTTGATTTTCATTCGCAGCCCGAGGGACATCTCTTTTGACTCCAGCTCGAATTAGATCAAAAGCCCTGAATAAGGTATCTGTCTCGAAACGCATGGGGCTACATACGTATATATTTACATACGGGATCACCGTAAAAACATTTATTTTATTTATTTATTATTTTGATATTTGATATGTACTTTTTGTCTTAATTAGGTTAATATAGTCAAATACATATATATAGTATATATTTGTGCAAATATCAAAAAGGTTAATAAAAAATCATAATTAAGTCTGAATTTCACATGTTGGGATTTTTTGTCGGGATTTTGGCTGCCACCCCTTACATACATTCATACATAAGTACGGGCTAATGAATTTTTGAGCACTTTTTGGTCTCTGAGGTACACAATATCCGGTTTTTTGTTTTGAATTCGGTTTCAAATGATCATTTTATCGGGATTTTTGAGTTGCCGGGTTTTTAAATTTTCGGGAATTTGTGTGCCACCCCTTACATCCATACCTACATTCATACGGACGAGCCAATGAATTTTTGAGCACTTTTTGGTCTCTGAGGTACACAATATCCAGTTTTTTTGTTATGAATTCAGTTTCAAATTATTAAGCGCATCGATTCCTTGATAGAAGCTCTCATAGTGTCAAGACCCCGGGAGGCGATTACAATACTTCTACATGATATTTTTTTAAATGTAAATGTGAAAGTAAAAATAAAAAATCTAGGCCTTTGGGCCAAACTCAACGAAATATTGTAAACATAATCAGCGGGCTCCCAGAAGTCTATAAATGCAAAAGTAACCGCCCAAAATTGGGGGGGGGGGGGGGGGGAGGGGGCAAAAATGAAATCTAGGTCCATTGACCAAACGAAATTAAATTTTTTATACAACAGGCATCCAGAAATCTAAAAATTCGAAAACAAACAGCCCAAATTGTCGTCAGATGGTATTAAATATAAGAGAGAGGCCAGGTGTAATATAAAGTCATGTGGATAGCCACATCAGCTTATTTGATTCAAAAAATTATTCGGACAATCTACTACATTGGGCTTCAGCTCTTACCATATATTGAAAAATATTTAAATTCGCATAATTTGAAAACCATTGAATTTAGAGATTTCACCCATATGAAAACTTGTTGATAAATGGTCCACTACTGGTACCTTAATGCCCTTATAAATTTTACTCTTGACGACGCAACTGGCAATACAGAGCGTTCTAATTGAATGCATATCTAACAATCACAAAGGGGCGCTGATCTTAATCAAAATCAGTTTCTTAGGCTGATATTTATTTCTTTTATCCGAAATCTCATTTATATTTTTGAAAATTATTGTGCAAATAAACAGTTCTTTTTGCCAACGTGAGAGATTATCTAAATTGGTTGCATCTTGCTATATAATATTTGAAAATCACTCTTTTAAGTCTTCTGATTACAGTATAATAAATTCATTTTCATATATTAAATTATATTAAGAAGTATAGGTTTAAAGGGCTAGTTTCTAAAAAACGATGTTTTTTGAAAGCATGAGATCCCTATGAAAAAAGTTTAAAAAAATCATACGAAACGAAATAATGACTTGTGACATGGAGGTGAATTTTAAAATGCTTCTAAAAAGGCTTTTCATAGAGGGTTTTCGGAGTTTTTGACGATTTCCTCAAAAATTACTTAATCGATTTCGTTCAAAATTGAATTAAATTATTAATAATTAATTGTTCTATAATATCTATTAATTTCATATTTTTAAAAAAATTTCAACGGAGTTATTAGCATTTTTCAAATTGGACTTCAAATAAACTATCCTTTAAGGTAGTTCTTTCACAAATACAAAAATTCAAGAAGTTTTTTGAAACTTGGAATATAAGTCTATTAAAAGCATAATACACATACTGTTAAAATTTTGAAGACGATTTACACACCAAACATGAAATAATTGCAATTAAAAATGACATTTTTAACATAGGTTAGATAGGGAAAGGGTGGGGATATGATTATTATTTTATTTTTTTTCATTGAAGGACTTTCACCATCTTGATGAAAAACTAATATTTGTTAGAATAATATATTCGGAGTAACTTAAAAAAAAAAATTGAAATTATTTACCAAGTAGTTTTGATAAAAAAAAAAAAAAAAAAACTATTTGGGCGATTATTTTTAGTGAAGGAGATATAAGCATAATGGCTTGGAAACGACCCGGCTATTATGTGTGTATCTCTATAGGAATTTCGTAGTGTGAGTGTACAGTCAGGTAGAAAAAAAAATACCCTAAAATTTTAGTTCCGTTCATATTTATAGAGTGGTTACGAGGCTAAAACTTTTTATGTGGATTGTCGCGAAGGAACCTCCTTAAAATACATATTTCCTAATAATAATTATTTGATATAAAAGATAAATGAAAATAACCCAAAGATGAAATTTCAATAACTAAAATAAATGAGTCGGCGAATGCTCTGTTCAATTTGTACCAAATTTGAGTGCTAAGGGGTTTTAAATGTTTCAAAAATCGAATGTTTTGTGCAAATGAGACATTAAGGACGTATTAACTACCTTGTTAAAACGAATGCTTTGGCAGTATCTATAAATAACAAGGCAACAAAGTGTGAGTCGGACATCATACCGTGGGTTCCATATCTGATAACTCCCCAAACACTTGAGAAATTTAAATTAAATTTAATTTAAATTAAACCGAAATAAATTAAAAAAATAAATAAAACCTAATTCTATATAAAGAGATATTATTTACAGGGCTACCTCACACACTAGGATAAAAAAAAAAATTTAAACCCAAAAAATTTTGACCCCCCGCAAAATAATCATTTATTTAAAATTTTAATATGATTTTATTTTGCGGAAAAATTAATACATATCTCTGCAAAATTTCAAGTTGTTATCCTAGTTAGTCTACGAGCTACAATGCTCTGTGAGATACACATACACTGAGGATAACATTAAGGCGACACAGTCTCGTTTTAATTTTTAAACGGAGCTCTCAAAAGAGCAAGGCAAAAACTGTTTTAAAATAGACCAAGTAATAATGTGAACTAGAAAATTAATTAGCTACTAATTAAATGATTAATTTAAAATTACTCAAAATTAAGCGTTAAAGTCAACAAATAAGGCTAGTATAGTAAACATAAAAATAATGTTTTGAGAAATATTAATTATTAAAAAAAAAAACAAGAGTAAAGAGATGCAAATTTCGATTGCAACTACAATCTTATCAGCCTTTTATCGAAGTATAAAACTTTGTTTTTGAATTTGGATAAAGATTTCTATAGACAAATATTTAATTACTTTAAATAGGAAATATGGAAAAAATTCAATTATGTAAACAATATTTTCTCTCCTTTATTCTTTAATTGATTAATTGGACTTTCGGACAGCTTCAAAAGTGTTCATTCTCAGCACAATACCAATTTATTTACAATTATCTTTTGTTGGAAATTCAAGTAAATGTCGATTCATTAAAAATATAATAAATCAAGTAAGGATTGCATATAGACTATATAAATAACTAAATAGGAAATTATGTTGTTTAGAAGGCGCAGCAACTCAGCACGTTCCCTAGCATTCCTCGATATCATCTAGCTTACATTATATACTATATAAATGGATAGTAAAAAAATTCAATATATATATCAGTGGCGTGCGGTCCATGGATGCTGTGATGGGGCGCAGAATTTCAAATTTAGAGTATTTTCATAAATATATAAGGTCGACTTCAAAATTTCAGGAGGATCTTTTAATTTTCAAATTATTATCCGTTATTTCAAATAGGGTATTTCTATAAAAAACATTTTTTGTTTTGAAAAGTATATTGGTTCTCGAAATGAAATAAAATTGTTGCATAGTTTCAAGGGGCGGGGATTCTACGGTAACTGTGGCCCCGAGATCTGACGATGGATTGTTATAGTACCCACCAAAATAATACGAAAATGAAGAATACGATTTTTTGAGAATTCCCTTAGTTTTCAAGATATCGAGTTTAAAAATCCTGTTTTTTTGTATTTATATTCTTTAACCGTAGTATCACGGGTTCCGTGTGGCGCCGCTATCTGACGACGGATTCTTTTAGAACTAGACAGAATAAGTCGGAAAGTAAAAATAAAATTGTAAACTACAAATTTCAACTGAAATTGAGTTTATGGACAGTGATGTCTCAAATTGTCTCAAGTGAGCGCCAGTGGGCGTTGGCAATTTTCAACTTTAGAACATTTCATAGGTTCGGTGCTATTCATCATCTCGGTTCATTTAGAATAAATTAAAAAAAAAAACCGACTTCACAAAATGGCTATAGTGGACACACTGTAACTAAAAAGTTGAAAATAATAATTATTTATTAATTTAAACAGAACAAAAAAGCATTAAAGACAATGTAAAGAATTATTTACACTTAAATATTAAAAAAAAAAATCAAACAGTTTTTTTTGGAGGCGGAGGAATAGTGAATAACTTATTATAATTTCGATTATTTGCTCATAAGAATTGGAGATTACCGTTATTTTTTCGCCGTTGATAATATCATCAGAACTTGACCAAATTAATATGGCAACCATCCCTAAGATACCCCCTTTCCAATAAAAAAGAATCATCGAAATCGGTTCATAAACAAAAGTTAGACCTGAACATATTCACCCACAACCCTAACAAAAAGGTCTAATACCAATGAAAAAAAATGGGACCAATCGGAAGCTAGACTGGATCCAATGCAAAATTTTTTTTTCAAAATCGGTTCACAATTGGCGGAGATATGAGTAACATAGGCACAAAAAAAAAAAAAATTCAGTCGAATAGAGAACCTCCTCCTTTTTTGAAGTCGGTTAAAAAATGGGTTCCGAACAAACTTTGAAAAGTTCGGCTAACGCCAACCTAATCGCCTAAGAACCTGCCCGAAATGAAGATATACGAGCCGAATCGAGCCGAACTGAATATATCTTAACCGAACCGGCAACGACTTTTACATATTCAAATTTTTTTGGGCATTTACTAATTATTTTTTTAATTAATATTCATTTTCTAAAAGAATCCGTCGTTAGTAGCGGCGCCACACTTGAACCTCCATGATACTACGGTTTCCGTAGTTTCTATAAAAAAATAATTGAAAAATAAAATAAAATAAATACAATAAACAGTATTTTTAACCGACTTCAAAAAGGAGGAGGTTCTCTATTCGACTGATTTTTTTTTTTTGTTTCTATGTTACCTCATATCTCCGCCAATTGTGAACCGATTTTGAAATTTTTTTTGCATTGGGTTCAGCCTACCTTCCGATTGGTCCCATTTTTTTTTCATAGGTATTAGACCTTTTTTATTAGGTTTTTTTAGACCTAACTTCTTTGTTTATGAACCGATTTCGATGTTTCTTTTTTTATCCGATAGGAGGTGTCTTAGGGATGGTGTCATATTAATTTGGTCAAGTTCTGATGATATGATCACTATTAATAACATCACTAAAAAGAGAACAATAAAAATAATTTTTAAGAAAAAATAAAAACCGACTTCAAAAAATTAAATGCAACAAATAAAATACACTAAAAGGTATAAAATAATTATTATCTTATTTAGTTACAACTAAACGACGAAATATTAACATGAAATTACTTTTGAAGTTGGTGCCAAACATATACCTTTTATGAATCGCACTCGACGGATCTTACTTAGTACGTTTGGCGGGTACGCTCGCTTATAGGTATAGTTTGTTTTGGTACCGACTTCAAAAAGTAATTTCATGTTAATATTTCGTCGTTTAGTTGTAGCTAAATAAGATAATAATTATTTTATACCTTTTAGTGGATTTTATTTGTTGCATTTAAGTTTCTTCATGGAGCCGGGTTGGCTCAGTTGGCTAACGCACTGACCTCGTTTCGACATCGATCGATTATGACGATGTTGGAATGGGAGGTCGGGGTTCGATCCTAGCTGACGAATAAAAATTTCTACCGGCTGAAAACTCGGCTCCCCCACTAACCCCACTAACACTTTACTTATGTGCTGTCTAAATGGGCTTTGTTCCCGTGACATTAAATAAAAAAAAAAAAAAAAAATTTTTTGAAGTCGGTTTTTATTTTTTTCTTAAAAATTATTTTGTAAATAACCGTCCTATAGTAAATTAAAGAAGAAAATTTTCACGTCGATTAAAAAAAATGCAAAAGTAGTTCGATCTTTTATGGGGATCCAAAAAACAGCCCCCCGGATCACTTTTGAATATCCCAAAAACTCGCACTTTTTTCGATTTTTTCCATTTTGACTATGAAGGAGCATGTTTCCGACAAAGACCACTCCATAGATTTCTAAACTAGATTAAATTTGCTACAATTGAAACAAAGTTTCATCTTAATTGGATAATAGTAACCCGTGCCGTAATGAGGTTGATGTTTTGAAAAACTACAATTTTTTGCAAAAAATCGCAGTTTTTCCTTCATAAAATGAAAACCACTCATCCTCGAAACTTGATTTTTGTCTCATTCTCTAGGAGAGGTGAGTACTATAAGAATTCATCGTCAGATCTCGGCGCCACAGTTAACGTAGAATTGCCCGAGGGGCAATTTAAATTGATGATTTTTTAGAAAAGGGTGCCGATAGAAGGTTTGAAGTCCCTGCCTGGTAGCTCATCTTCCAGTTCAAGTGTGTCAAATTGTCTTTCAGACGAGTTTTAGTTAAATAAAAATTGTTCTCGGGGAGGAAGGATTAAAATAGAAATAATACAAAAAAGGAATGCATTAAGATGATTCGAGAATCGTTAGACTAATCCATTTCTAAGAATTCTCAATATATAAGATCCGAAATAACTAAGAGCGCTAAAAACATGTCATAGCTTGCTTATAGCAATAGAATTAGGAGAAATTTAAGATTTTCTTATAGGACAGGCTGATTCATTTTGAAAGATGGTTGATTTCCATCTCAGGGACTTTGCAGTTGAAGTCACAAGATTTAATTTCTGACTCCTACCTTCACTCACACAACGCATTATCCGTTTGGGGCGAAGGTCCTAAAATATATTTTTTAAAAATCTAATGTTAAATTAGAAAAATAACGAAAATGAATCCATATTCGATGAAATTTGCAAAAAAAAGCGAAAATCAAAATAAAATTTCAAAAAAATGAAAGATACTTTTTTGGACAGCATTCCCTGGTTGAAAAGTCACCACTCGCCACTGTTATATATATATCACATACTACTAAAGGGCATTTGTGCCTGTGTCTGTTTATTTATATGTACATATATCTGTCCCCCCAGTGTCTGTATGTATGTCCGTCCCCTAGGAATTATTTTATTATAACTCCTAAGCTGTTCACTGTACGGCAAATTTCATTGAAAGCAAAGTTGTAGAGGATGTAATTTTTGACATTTTCGTTAAACATTGTTTTGAAAATAACCACCCAAAAAAGGGGAGGGGTCAAAAATGAAAATTCTATCCCCTTGGATCAAACTCATCCAAAATTTATATACTTATTCTGTGGGGCCCTAGAAGACTAGAAATGCAAAAACTAACCACCCAAAATGGGAGGAAGGGTCGAAAAATGAAAATTCTATCTCTTTGGACCAAATTCAACCAAATTTTGTTTGGAAAGTGGTTGGAAGTGGAGTAGTTTAGGGAGCGGGCAAGGGGGTCAAGGGGACGAATCCCTTGGCTAGCAAGAAGTCCGCCGAAGGGGGACTTCTCAGCTAATATATCTTTTAAAATAATATTTAATTTTTTTGCAACGAAATTTTCTCTGGAGAGAGACGGACTGGTAGAAACTTTAATTGAATGTAATGGAAGGCAGCCCAGAGGTAGTGAGGAAAGAAAAAATTAACACATATCAAATAAGGTGTAATTTATTGGAATCCTTCCTCCTTTCCTCTCAAACCGACGTTTCGGAGGATTTTTCCCTCCTTCTTCAGGGTTTCAAAGGGTCAATGAATGAAACAAATAAAATGTTTCCTTCTTCTCTCCACAGTAGTGTTCAAAAACTTTCTTCATTTTTAACAAAGTCATAGAAAAATTGTTGTCTATTCTTAGTCTGTCGGTTTACGGACGATAGTTTTACGTGGTAACGCCATATTGATGAAAAATTGCATACTTTAATGAATTAAATTAAATTATTATCACTGAATTATCATTATTTTGTATTTAGTATTTTTAAGATTAAGTGGTTCACAAAAAGTTTTGATATTTACTCTTGACATTTTTTCTTAAAATAATTAATATCTCGTAAAAACATTTCTATTTATACGCTGAGGCATAGTCTCTTGTTTTAATGGTCGCTTCTCAATTGCATCAGGGTGGGAGGGGAAAAAATGCTTGAAGGTCCCTCTCCAGAGATGAGACAGGGCGAATTTGAACCTTGTACATTGTAATAAGTTAAGGAGTCTTAAAATAGCGTCTAGACCACACTAGAAAGATATATGTACATGTGCAAATTTTTCTAAAGGGGAAATGCGGTCATTCTGATCCTAAAGTGACTACAAGGAATTTCTTATCAACGCTCCTAGATATTAGATAACATTGGGCTTTAACTACATTTAAGTTAAAAGTTACATACACACATAACTATTTTTTAGAGTATATGTATTCAAATTGATCGAATCGTGATTTTTAGACTTATCGACTTTAGCTTTGAACGACCTCATATTAAGATAATAATTAACGAACTGACCTCTTCTTGCATTTTGCTTGCAAACTCATTGATTTTAACAGCCATTTGATGAGAGTTGGTCTTAAGTTGAGTAACCATCTCAGGAGCGTCTACAATCGGTTTGTCTTTGCCGTCTTTAGGGAGCATGCCTAAAAAAAAAAAGAATTTGATTAATTTTAAAACATTTAGTTTTTGATAACTTAATTTTTTTATTAATTAACTATCAAAAAAGATTTATTTATTTACTTAAAAGGAAAATATTTTTGCTTATGAATATAAATAAGGATTTTATCAGAAAAATCAATGAGAGTATTCTCTGCTCAATCTGTTATTAGATGATTTTTAGCAGAGGATACTCTCAATGATTTTTATTATAAAATCAAACTCTCCTACTATCTGCATTATTAACTTAAAATAATAATAAAAATAATGATTACAATATATTACTTCTTCATACCCAGAATAATAATAATTGTAAAAAAATATATGTAAACCATGGGCATTCAAATTTGGTTTCCATGATTCTTGATTAAAAAATGAATTTCAAGTCCGTTTTCTGAAAAGAACTTACCCTCGATGTTGGTAGCGAGGTTCATGATCATTTCCCATCCTTGTTCCCACCCGGGGAAAACTTCTCCTTCAGTTGCAGTTGCAGGTGTAGGAGCAGCTGTAGTAGTAGCTACTACTGGAGCAGATTTGCCCTTGGGGAGAACTTTGCATGAGGCCTACAATTCAACAAAAAACAATACATTTTCAGTTTGGAAAATTAATATTGATTAAAGGATAATAATTCAAATTCACAAATGATTTACTGTATATTCAGACATTATCTGGAACTCCATTTCAATAGTTTTGCCTTTACCGTACGTAATATGCACTCTACTTTAAAAACCATTAATTTAGTATTTTTAAGATTAAGTGGTTCACAAAAAGTTTTCTTGAGATTGTTTGGCTCCGAAGAGATTTTGGTGGGGATCCCAGCAATAACTGCTACTGTAATGGATCCTCCGTCGCGTCATCTCTCAGAGGATCCACCCCCTTCAGTTTCTTAACCAAGTTCGAAATCGAAATGTTCGGTGGTCTAGACCCACAAAAATATCTTCAGAAACTGGTCAATGTTTGAAAGAACAGGTCATCCAGGCGCACAATTAACACACTCTCTTCAATTGATTCCACTATTTTTCTTCCAATTCCAGCTTTAACATAATGATGGCTCTGGTCGATGAACTAGGCTCACCCATTTTCTTCAAAAACTCTTTATGACACTGTTGGAAAGAATCAGTCACCTAATAGTGACGAAAAATAAATACACGCTCTTCTCTTGAGTATATTATTGACGTGAAACTTTTTTAACGACGTATCTGTTTGATTTTTTTTTTGTTACAATAAAGGGGAAATAATTTTTTTTAAAATACACTAATATTTCATGACAAATAAAATTTATTAAAATTAGGAAATTTAAATGTGGTTTGATCGACAAAAATTATATGCAGGGTGATTCACAGTCGATGGCACATAGACGTTTATGGAAAAATCGACTCCATTAAAAATAAAATGAGAGAGTCTTGTTTTTAAATAAAATAATTTTTAATTATTTCTAGAGACTATAGTTTCGAAGGCATTGCCTTCATCATCAGTCCATCACAAATATTTCAGTATTTAATTACAAATTAGTTACAAATTAAGATTTATACATTGAAAAATATATAATATATTTTTCTTCATGTTTCCTCTTGGGAGATTAGAATGTAAATGGAGCAATATCTTAGGTATAATTTAGAATTTATAAATTTATATACACAGGGTGATTCACGGTCAATGGCACGTTAGACGTTTATGGAAAACGGAACGCAGGATTTTTCTGAAAATTTAGCACCTTACATTTTCTTACCTGTTCTATCCATCTAAAATATTTTCAGCTTTGCGACGTTTCGGCTTCCATCGAAAAGTCATAGCAACTTTATTTTTTAAATAGAACACCCCGTATATTAACATGTTTTTTAGAACCGCCCTTTTATTAAAATACTTGTTTGTTAATATTGTCCTATAACTATCTCTATCGGTTTTCGAGATAAAAAAGAATTTATGTTAAATATGGTCCAAAAAATGGCCCTAATTAAAGTTAAATAAATTAGTGCTCTCAATTCATGAAAAGTTGATATTTTGGTGGTAGTTTAGACAGTCATGAAGTATTTAATTTACGCCGAAAAATCGACTCCATATTATACAGGGCATGCTAAGATTACTATTATTTCCATTATTCATAAAGGGGGCCAAAAATTCGTTTTTTCAAATTAGACACTCTATATATTACTCAATAAATTGAAAGACGGAGAAAAATGCTTTAAGATGATATATCATGTCCCTATACCTAAAACATCAAGTTTTCTTAATAAAGGCGCTTTTTCGAGAAACATTACTTTTTAATGAATTTAATTTTAACTAACCTTGGCAATATCAATCTTATGACAGTTTATTGATTATTTATAAGTGACTTATAAACAGTTTATATAAATATAAATAATAATGTATATAAATTTATAAATTCTAAATTATACCTAAGATATTGCTCCGCGTAAATTAAATACTTCATGACTGTCTAAACTACCACCAAAATATCAACTTTTCATGAATTGAGAGCACTAATTTATTTAACTTTAATTAGGGCCATTTTTGGACCATATTTAACATAAATTCTTTTTTATCTCGAAAACCGATAGAGATAGTTATAGGACAATATTAACATACAAGTATTTTAATAAAAGGGCGCTTCTAAAGAACATGTTAATATACGGGGTGTTCTATTTAAAAAATAAAGTTGCTATGACTTTTCGATGGAAGCCGAAACGTCGCAAAGCTGAAAATATTTTAGATGGATAGAACAGGTAAGAAAATGTAAGGTGCTAAATTTTCAGAAAAATCCTGCGTTCCGTTTTCCATAAACGTCTAACGTGCCATTGACCGTGAATCACCCTGTGTATATAAATTTATAAATTCTAAATTATACCTAAGATATTGCTCCATTTACATTCTAATCTCCCAAGAGGAAACATGAAGAAAAATACATTATATATTTTTCAATGTATAAATCTTAATTTGTAACTAATTTGTAACTAAATACTGAAATATTTGTGATAGACTGATGATGAAGGCAATGCCTTCGAAAACTATAGTCTCTAGAAATAATTAAAAATTATTTTATTTAAAAAACAAGACTCTCTCATTTTATTTTTAACCTAAAATATACCTAATAAGTTTGTCGACAAACCAATATATACATATTAAGCGGTTCTTAAAATTAAATGAATACCGGAATCGGTATAAACGGGTTCGCTGATCTCGCCTACTTTCAGAGCAAATGCAGCATCTTCAAAAGATTTGTGCATAACACCTATGCAAACGAGTCCGAGGTCCCCTTTATCGCTGGCTGAGTTGCAATCGCTCTGTTTGAAAGCAAGCTCAGCAAATGTTATTTCACCCTTTTCTATTAGTTTTTTACATTTCAGTATTTTTTCAAGCGCTTCTGCTTTGGTACGAACAATGTTCTTTTGTCGCCATGAAGAAGCTCTTGTTGAATCTTTATGTTTTACAAGGATATGTGTGCATTGGATATTCTGACCCGCAGGGTATTCAGGACGCTCCCATTGAATCTCTTTCGTGATTCTATTCCAGTAATAGTAACGTCCTGTAGATGTGCTTAAATATTTTTCCCATCCGGCTGGTAATTCTTTGTCTGCCATCGTTGATACTTTTTATCGTTTTAAATTTATTAAATAAATTTTTCAACTTCCAACGTACAAACAGCCTTATGTTCAAGCCGGTGCAACTAAAGCTGAGCTATGTCCTATGTCTCGTGTGTGCGAGCATGTGCAAACGATCGGAGCGGATTTTTTAAAATAGTTTTCTATAATCTTGCTACCCGAATAGGGAAAGGCAAGAAAAAAGTCAAATAAATAAATATAAAATCTTGCTATCACTTTTAAAGTTTATTAATTGCAAGTGATGTACGATTCGATGATAACTGAACTAAAACTGAGCTCAACTCAATCTAGCCCAATCGAAATGATAACTTAACAGAATCGGACTTGTTTTGAGCTAAACTTATAGAACAGTAGATAAATGAATTAGAAATCCGACTTTGTTTGAATATAAATCTTTTTTTTTTTTTTTTTTTTATCTACAAAGAACCTTTATTTTGTAATAAAATCAAACCTAACAATTATAACAAAACCAACACAAATTAATTAAATTGAAAAGATGTTGTTTTGCCGAACATAGCAGAGTTGTTGAATAATATAAAGAGAAACAAGGTGGTTGTTCTCTGTGCTTGATCTTATAAATTAATTAGGAATTTTGGTTAAAAAATGAATTTCATAAAATAATTGAGATGGAATCGTAGGAAGTTGGACCAAAAAAATTAAATTAAAAACAGAATTTTCTCATTTCATTTGCCATTTAATTTAATTTTTATGGTCCAATTTTCTACGATTCCATCTCAATAATTTAATTATGCATACGAACAATGAAATAGTTGATAAAATAAAATTTAGGGAAATATATTAAAAAAAAAATAAATAATAATAGTTGATATAAGTAAAGAAATCAATTTCCATGGTTTGTTTAACAATCATGAATGAGTCTAAGTGCGTTGCTCGCACACAAGACATTTAGACAAGGCCCATCTGCAACTCTTCCCCCCATCCAACTCTGTCCCGGGCCGAGACCTCAAAGCGCATGCTTACAGAGGTTTATTTGATTTAGAAAATTTTCATGAAAATAATTAAAAACCTTTGAAAAACTTGGAACGCTTTCCAAAAATTTAAGTGATTAAGCAATTTTTTATCAATTCATTAGCCGCAACCGTTTGATTGATACGATTTATGAATTTCGAGATTTTTCTAAAGCTTAAAATATTTTTTGAACCCCCCCCCAATTTTCGGTTATTTTCAATTTCATGTAGATTGTAATATCCATAATAAGGCCTTATAGAGTACATATATGAAATTTGAAGCAGATTGGTCAAAGGTTCTAGGACTCTATAATTTATTTTTTTTAAATTACATTCCCATATCGGGTTCAAAAATAAATATTCACATCACTTTTTGAATATAAGATCTTTTCATAGCAAATTTCAGCTTTTCTTGGTGTCCGGTTTGAAAATTTTATAATCCAAAATTTTTGGAACCGATTCATCCAAAATCTATAATTTCAATTGAAAAAAAAAAACTATTTAAAATTTCATTTTGAAACCATTATTTGCTTTTGAGCGAGAGCGTACACAAAATTTAATAACTACACTGGCCCGCAAAAAAAGTGGCGAACTTGAAAAATTTCAATTTTTTTCTCTTTCATATCTTTATTTTTTACTTTAAATATTATTTATATATTTAAATTTATCTAAATACTAATAATTTGTAAAAGTTTAATAAAAAAAAAAAAAAAACAATTTAAAGCGTTTTTATCTATTCAAAATTTATCAAATCCAAGAATGAAAATTATTAAATAACTCCTAAACTATTAACCCTACGGCAAAATTTATTATGAACAAAGTTGTGATTTCTAACACCTTTTGTTTAAAAAAATTCCCCCCAAAAACCACCCAAAAAGGGGGGAGAGGGTCAAAATATGAAAATTCTTGCTCTTGGACCAAACTCAACCAAATTTTGCATAGATAATCTGTGGGTCACTAGAAGACTATAAATTCAAAAACTAGGTGCCGAGGGTGGGTGCGGGGGTGGTGTGCTGAGTGCCGCGGGGGGGGGTCTGGGGTTGGGGTGATGCGGGGTGGAATGGGGGGTTCAGGTTAGGGTCCAGGGGTGTAGGTGAGTGGTGTGGGGGCGGGGATTGGGGACGGGTGCATGGTGCGGGTGGTGGGGGTGCTGGGTGGGGTTCGGGGGTTTGGTGGGTGGCAGTGGGATATGAGGATGCGGTTCGTGGGTTGGGGGACCAGGGGGCGTGACCCCTGGCTAGCAAGAGGGTCGCCGAAGGCGGGCCTTGCAGCTAGTTTCTCTATAAAAATAATTATTTACCTACTCAATTTAAATGAAATAAATTATATAAAAATATTAAAAATAAATGATTTAATTCTGCTTAATTCTGCAAACTTTTCTCTATAAAAATAATTAAGACTAAAAAGTAAAGAAATAAAAAAACATGGTTGTAAAAAGTACAAAATAATGTAATTCTTAAACAAAAGCGTCCGCCACTTTGTTGAAATTAATTAAAAGTATATGTTTCTGCGCCCCAGACTTTTTGATTAAGTATTACATTGTTTTGTACTTTTTCAGAGCTTCAATGTTTTACTTTATCCAATGCAAAGCATGGGTAAAGTATTGCAATCGCTCTCGGGGCAAGCGTGGCTTCAAAGGGTCCTCAGGTAAAGACTACGGAACCCATGGACTAAATTAAAGTCACAAATTGTAGTATTCAATTAGGTTGAATTTTAGCACGTGACGGTTTTGCCAAAAATTACATGGGGTCTCGTCGAGAGGCCAAAAAGTGCCATTTTTTCATTTAGTGCGTGCGGATGTATGTATGTATGTATGTATGGATGGATGTATGTTATCGTTTTTTTGGCCCACGATTTTTTCCACACCGTTGCACCGATTGAAATGAAATTGAAAACCTAGCATTCTTTGAACAAAATGAAGCGCTGATTAGATTTTGGTACATATCGACCCACAAACATTAGTACTTTATTTCAGTACTTTTTTAGTTTTTTCTAAATATCTTGAAAATGACTTAACCAATTTTGATGAAATTTAATATCCTAATTAAGTACCTTGGGGACCACAAAAAAGGATAAATAAAGTTTTTAGTAAAATTATATTTTAAAGTACTTTACTCTAGAGTAAGAGAGTACTTTTTTAATTTTTTTAATTCTTTAAAATTTATTCATTTGAACCTTTTAATATAGCTCATTTAGCCTTGCTTAAATAAGAATGGATAGGCTTCTCTCTGTGAAATGCTAAAAATTTGGGAGGAAATTTTATAAGTAACCATAGCAACTGCGTTGTTTTCTTATCCCTTACCTTTGCAGAAGACATAGAGGAACCGACTTTAAACCAAAAATA
This sequence comes from Forficula auricularia, assembly GCA_024734495.1. Taxonomy (NCBI): domain Eukaryota; kingdom Metazoa; phylum Arthropoda; class Insecta; order Dermaptera; family Forficulidae; genus Forficula; species Forficula auricularia. Next base: position 5,300,457 of record JALMQS010000087.1, on the reverse strand, counting down.
GCGATTGATTCTCATCAAATACTTGAGGAATAACCATTCTATATTGGATTTTTGACGTTTCGGTTTTTATTGGTGACCATTGCTGAGGACATAGATGAATCGACTTTAAACCAAAAATAGCGATTGATTCTCATCAAATACTTGAGGAATAACCATTCTATATTGGATTTTTGACGTTTCGGTATTTATTGGTGACCATTGCTGAAGACATAGAGAAATCGACTTTAAACCAAAAATAGCGATTGATTCTCATATAGTACTTGAGGAATAACCATTCTATATTGGATTTTTGACGTTTCGGTTTTTATTGGTAACCATTGCTGAAGACATAGAGAAATCGACTTTAAACCAAAAATAGCGATTGATTCTCATCAAATACTTGAGGAATAACCATTCTATATTGGATTTTTGACGTTTCGGTTTTTATTGGTGACCATTGCTGAAGACATAGAGAAATCGACTTTAAACCAAAAATAGCGATTGATTCTCATCAAATACTTGAGGAATAACCATTCTATATTGGATTTTTGACGTTTCGGTTTTTATTGGTAACCATTGCTGAAGACATAGAGGAATCGACTTTAATCCAAAAATAGCGATTGATTCTCATATAGTACTTGAGGAATAACCATTCTATATTGGATTTTTGACGTTTCGGTTTTTATTGGTCACCATTTCTGAAGACATAGAGGAATCGACTTTAAACCAAAAATAGCGATTGAGTCTCATCAAATACTTGAGAAATAACCATTCTATATTGGATTTTTGACGTTTCGGTTTTAATTGGTAACCATTGCTGAAGACATAGAGGTATCGACTTTAAACCAAAAATAGCGATTGATTCTCATCTAGTACTTGAGGAATAACCATTTTATATTGGATTTTTGAGGTTTCGGTTTTTATTGATAACCATTGCTGAAGACATGGAGGAATCGACTTAAAATCAAAAATAGCCATCGATTCTCATCTAATACTTGAGGAATAACAATTCTACATTAGGTTTTTGACGTTTCGATTATTATTGGTAACCAGTGCTGAAGACATGGAGGAATCGACTTAAAATCAAAAATAACGATCGATTCATATCTAATACTAGAGGAATAACCTTATTGCATTCCATTTTTGATGTTTTGACTATTAATGGCAACCTCTACTGAAAACGTGGAAGAATAGACTTAAAATCAAAAAGACTAAAATCTTTTTTGGTAAACAACTCATGCTTGAGTTGTTTGCCATAAAAGAATTTAGTCTTTTTTGATTTTAAGTCTATTCTTCCACGTTTTCAGTAGAGGTTGCCATTAATAGTCAAAACATCAAAAATGGAATGCAATAAGGTTATTCCTCTAGTATTAGATAAGAATCGATCGTTATTTTTGATTTTAAGTCGATTCCTCCATGCCTTCAGCAATGGTTACCAATAATAATCGAAACGTCAAAAACCTAATGTAGAATTGTTATTCCTCAAGTATTAGATGAGAATCGATGGCTATTTTTGATTTTAAGTCGATTCCTCCATGTCTTCAGCAATGGTTACCAATAAAAACCGAAATGTCAAAAATCAAACGTAGAATGGTTATTCCTCAACTATTAAATGAGAATTATTTTTGAATTAATGTCAATATGAACTACAAATTGCAAGTGAAATGTGATTAATAATAAAGGAACAAACATATTAATATTTCAAATGAATTTGGATAAAGTTTAGCAACGATCCGTTGCAGTTTATTTAGTTTTAATATTGTTTTTTTTTATAATTTTTTTTTTAATAAACTATTACAAATTATCAGTATTTAGATAAATTTGAACATAAATAATATTTAAAGTTACAAATAAGGTTATGAAAGGAAAAAATTGAAATTTTCCAAGTGCGCCACTTTTTTGTGGGGCAGTGTAATTCACAATTTACTTTTACTGTAATATTATATTATTAAGAAAATTTGGACTCAAGAAATCTCAGACTACCTTGTGGAAGTTCCGATGCTTCAAAAGTATTCATCTTAAAAAACAAATCCAGATAAATTATTAAACTACGCATTTCCATAATTAAGTACTACAAACAGACATTTTGACAAAATAATTAATAATTTCTAAAACATTATTTTTCAATGTTCACTGAATAAGGCTTTCTTGTAGGCCAAAACGTCGTGATTTAGATCAATTTTGTTTTTAATCAAAAGAGTTATAGTCATTTTTTAGATATTTTGAAAAAACGAAACAAAAAAAAATCTCCGTACTTAGTGTAAAGTAAAAATAATTTTGGAGCGAATCCCATTCTCTGGCCTCCCGGCGAGCGAACATCCCCGAGCGTTTCGCTTGATTGTACAGGTGAAATGAAGTTTAATAAAAGCAAGTTAGACTTGATTCTTACTAAAATATTAATATATCTAATTTAATTTAATTCGGTTTGAATAAAAATCTAATGAGAAAAAAATAAAACTTTTTGCCATTTCTAGTTGATTCGCTCTGGGATAGAAGAAATTCAATCTTTACATACAATTTCTTTTAAATTACAAAATTCTTAATCAAAATGCTATTTTCTTTTTCAAAAAGTTACTTTGAACCTCAAGATAGATTAAATGGATAAAATAAGATCGATTTTTTCTCATTTATAATTTTCTTGGTCTGTTATATCCAGAGAATGTCTCACCATCAGACACCATATTTGTTATGGATTCAAGCTATTCACTCTAGAATATTGGAATATTTTTTAACGCGTAAACTATTGATTTTAGACATTTCAGTCATTGTTACTTTTCTGTTTTAAATTAAATGTTTTTAATAAAGGTCATTATATAAATTTGTGTACCTCAAAGGGTTAGGCAGTGATGGTGAAATTTTGTGGAAAGTTAGATAAATCAACACTTCTATCCATGATTCTTTATATTTGTGTATTATAATTAATATTTTATATATATATTATAGTTAATAAGACTATAATATATATTATATATATATACTATGTCTATCTATCTCTATATATTATAGTTATATATTTATTTATATATATATATATATATATATATATATAGTAACTATAATAAACTAGAAAGATAGGAATATTAATAATAATAGACCTGGGAGATTCTTTTGGGTTGTACCATCTATGGTGAAATTAGATTAATAATAAAAATATTTATTTTTAAGTGATGTTAAATATATAATATATATGGGGGCATTTCCACACCAAATCGGATAGTTTGAAAATTTTGAATAATTTGCTTGATTTTTTGGCATGTGTTTTTTGTACTTTATGAAAAAGGCTTCTTATTTACAAACTGTTCAAGAGAACGGTTTTTTGTTTTTTGACCAAATAACTTCCTGAAAAGTGGACCAGTGGATTTTTTTCTTCAAATTTTTGTTTTTTGTGTACTTTGCAGAAAGGAATATGTGAAAAAATTATAAAAAGTGTTGTTACAGTCGATTTTTTTTGTTTGAAAATTTATATAATTTTTGTGAAACTGAGTTAATTTTTTTATTCTTTTGAAAAAATTTATCTCAAACTTCTATTCATTTAATAATTTTTAATAGATGTTTGATCTTGGGATTTTAACAATTCATATATATTTTTTTTTTTTTTAATTTTTAGAATTGTTTAGCTATGATTTATAGAAAACCATATTAGACCAATTTTTTTTCTGAAAAGTAAACAAAAATGGTCTAATATGGTTTTCTATAAATAATAGCTAAACAATTTTAAAAATTAAAAAAAAAATACGAATTGTTAAAATCCCACTATCAGACCTGTCTTAAAAATTGTTAAATAGAAGTTTAAGAATTTTTTTTTCAAAAGAATAAAAAATTATACTCGGTTTCACAAAAATTATATAAATTTTCAAACAAAAAATCGATTGTAACAACACTTTTAATGATTTTTCCCATAATCTTTTCTGAAAAGTACACAAATAAACAAAAATTTGAAGAAAAAAATGATCTAATTTGGTCCACTTTTCGATGAGTTATTTGGTCAAATAAATATTCTTTTGAACGGTTTGTCGAAAAAGTTTGAAAATTCACCTAAAAGCCTTTTTCATAAAGTACAAAAAAAATAAAGCAAATCAAAAATTAAATTTTTTACAAATGTCCGATTTTGTGTGGGAATGCCTATATATGCTGAAGAAATAATCAAATTGTTATTCAGTGATGATTTGAATCTACTCTTGCCTACTACAATTAGATAGCTTAGATATTCTACATATTCAAAAACTCTAATGAAGAAACATTTTGATATTTTAATTTACTAAAAAGAAAGTTCATTATCTATATTTAGGAGCCTGACTATTTAAGTAGCTAGAGATTTTAGATAAAAGGTTCCCTTATTTTTAAGGCGAAAATGTTTATTGAAATCGGAGTCATTAAGCAAATTTGAAATTTTATGAATCTCGCTTGAATTTTTATATTGAAACATATTTACATTTCCATAACTGGTAAACTATTGATTTTAGACATTTCACTCTTATTAACTTTTCTGTTGGAAATTAAATGTGCTCTAATAAAGATAATAAAGTAATGGTAAAATCTATGTGGAAAGTTAGCTAAATACTGCTCTAGTAAGTAACGAAATAATTTAATGAGAAATACATAAGTGATGTCTCGTGATAATTGAGTTTCTATTTTTCTAGGGGGGAGGCAATGAGTTTTGTAGGGGGGGGGGCACTGCACCCTTGTCCCTCCCTGCTACTTACGTCCCCGTTGAACGGAGAGGGTAATGCATACTAATAATATGGGAGCGGAGTTTTTGTTTAAATTAATTCACCAGAAGTAAAATTTACTCAATGTGTTTTGAGGTTTTTCGTCATTTTCTCAAAAATAATTGTAGCTATTTTACTTTGACTATTTATTAGGAATAGGATAATCTTTGTTCTCTATAAAATTTATAAGTTTCATATATAGGGTTTTTCCATCAAAGACGGTCGAACTTTAAATTTAAATAAAATAAATTGGCACGTTCTGATGTGGCTATCCATTTGATTTTATCATACCACCTCTCTTATATTTAATATTTAATAAAACTATTTATAACCATGTAGGGGGGGGGTTAGTTTTTGCATTTTTAGATTACCGGGGGCCCATTAATTAATAATAATAATTTCTTTATTAGCTATTTTTCAGCTATACATATACAATAATAATATACAATCATAAAAGTTAACAATACAATGCAATATAAAACATTACAATAATATTGTACAACAATAGTACAATAGAATACAAATACTATAACAATAAAATTATAATAATATTATATTATGAATAAAATATTTGTTGTGTTTGGTACAAGTGCCTAGATTTTGATTTTATTACCTTATTTTTATTTTATTACCTTTTATTTTATTACCTTTATTATTTTATTTTATTATTTTATTACCTTTTATTACCTATTTTATTACCTTTATTACCTTTTATTACCCCCTCCTCATTTTGGGTGGTTAGTTTTTGAATTTTTAGATTAATGGAGGTCTACTGATTATGTATACAAAATTTGGTTGAATTTAGATAATGGGCATAGATTTTCATTTATACCCCCCCCTCCCCATTTTAGTTTTGAATTGTTAGTCCTCTGGGGACCCACGGATTATGTATACAAAATTTAGTTAAGTTTGGTACAAAGGCCAAGATTTTCATTTTTTGACCCCCCCCATTTTGAGCGCTTAGTTTTTGCATTTTTCGACTTTTGGGAGCCCACTGATTTTGTATACAAAATTTGGTTGAGTTTGGCACAAGGGCCTAGACATTCATTTTTTTGAGACATTTCGAAAATAAGAAATAAAAAAAACACTGGTATATGCTTACATTTATATATGGAACTAGCTGCAAGGCCCACCTTCGGCGGCCCTCTTGCTACTCCCCCCCCCCCCGCACCACCCGACCTCCACTCCCGCCCCCAACCCCTCAACCCCGCCCCACCCCACTTCGTCTCTGGGCCCTCACCTCAACCCCTTCTCCACCCTGCTTCACCACCCCCGCACCCCACCCAGGCCGGAACCCACCCCGTGCCCCCACCTCCACGCACCACACCCCCGCCTACCCCCCCGGACCCCTACACCCACTATGCCACCCGGACTCCACCCCGCACCACCCCCTTCACCCTACTCCGTCTTACTCCCTCACTCACAATCTATCCCCCGCGACCTCAATCCCCCAGACCCCCGCACCCAGTTTTTGCGTTTCTAGTCTTCTAGTGACCCACAGATTGTGTATATAAAATTTGGTTAAGTTGGCTCTAAGGGTAAGAATTTTCATTTTTAGACCCCCCCCCATTTTGGGTCGTTAGTTGTTGCATTTCTACCCTTCTAGTGACCCACAGATTATGTATACAAAATTTGGTTGAGTTTGGTCCAAGAGCAAGAATTTTCATATTTTGACCATCCCCCCTTTTTTGGGGGAATTTTTTTAAACAAAAGTTGTCAGAAATCAAATCCCCTACAACTTTGCTCATAATAAATTTTGCCGTAGAGTTAATAGTTTAGGAGTTATTTAATAATTTTCATTTGCGCGCCCCCCAAACCCCCTTTTTGGGGTCAAAATATCAAAACGTTATATAGCTAAAAACGTAAGTTAGAAGACATCTGATGTAAATATGAAATTTCATAATAATCCCTTCAGCCGTTTTTACGTGAATCGTGAGCAGCTTTTCGCGGAACCCACGGAAACATACAGACAGACAGACAGGAATTTTGTTGAGGGTGTTTTCGTTCATAGCTTTGCTTGAAACGTGTGCACCCAAAAATTTGGCGTGATTTGGACCAATGTACAGACAAAACCTTAATTTTATATAAATAGATATAATATCGGCCAAATGGCGGCCGCCGCTTCGTTGGGCTGCGCGTATCCAAGAGGTTCGGACCGATGGCATTTGCCCCCCATGCGCGGGCCTGATTAGACTTATAGGTAGGTTTTACAAATAAAAGAAATATTATTTATGAACAAGACTTAATGTATATCTGGCGACGACCCATCTTCAGGAGTTTAAATATAAAACAGAATCGTAATACTACGTAAATTTCCAATTCTTATGTGCAAATAATCGAAATTATAATAAATAAAATATTAAAAAAAAAACAATCTTAAAACGTTCATTTAAAACACGCAAACGTCTCGAGAGAATTTTTATATTTATGAATTGAATTTTATTATTATTTTCTGATTCATTCGCCAGACGCTTTCTCTTACGAGCTGCATGCAGAAAGAGTATATTCTTAACATCACTAATAAGAGAAAAATAAAAATAATTTTTAGAAAAAAATAAAACCGACTTCAAAATGATTAAATGCAACAAATAAAATAATAAGAACTCAAAAATAAAATAAAAAGCACTAAAAGGTATAAAATAATTATCTTATTTAGTTACAGCTAAACGATGAAATATCCTTTTGAAGTCGGTGCCAAACAAACTATACTTATAAGCGAGCTTACGCGATGTTGATCGCCAAACATACTAAGTAAGATCCGTCGAGTGCGATTCATAAAATGTATATGTTTGACACCGACTTCAAAAAGTGATTTCATGTTAATAATTTCGTCGTTTAGTTGTAACTAAATTAGATAATTATTTTATAACTTTTAGTGTATTTTATTTTATTTTGAGTTCTTATTATTTTATTTGTTGCATTTAATTTTTTGAAGTCGTTTTTTTCTCTAAAAGTTATTTTTAAAATACAAGTAACATAAATCGTTCCTGTAAACGCTTGGTTTGTTGTAAAGCTTTCGATTTGATTATGTTTATGAAAAGTCTATTTCAGATTTGAACGTGACATTTTGTTTTCGACTTAAGAATTAAAATTAGCTGATGTAGGCATCTTAAGATTACATCAATCATCTATCGAGCTGGCCCTGGAATGTGGAGCAAACTCTCTCTTGCCTTGCCTGTCCGTTGGGTTGTCTGTGTTGTTGCTGTTGTTCTCAATGTAGACACCTTTGGCCTGTCCCACCCACGCGCCCTTCTCCGCAATTTCGAGATCTGGTAGCGCCTAGACAGAGAAGCAAAATCCACTCTGGATGCCTCAAAAGATCGCCACTTTTCAAGGCAACCCTCAACAACAACACGCTTGTCTCGACGCTGGTTTTGCCGGTGCAAAATTAAAATATAATTATCCGACTTCAAAAAAGGAGGAGGCTCTCTATTCGACTGAATTTTTTTTTTGTCTATGTTACCTCATATCTCCGCCAATTGTGAACTGATTTTGATCATTTTTTTTGCATTGGGTTCAGTCTAGCTTCAGATTGGTCCTGTTTTTTTTCATTGGTATTAGACCTTTTTTGTTAGGTTTGTTCAGGCCTAACTTCTTTGTTTATGAACCGATTTCGATGATTCTTTTGTTATTGGAAAGGGGGTATCTTAGGGATGGTGCCATATTAATTTGGTCAAGTTCTGATGATATGATCAACGACGAAATAAAGTAAATCTCCAATTGTTATGAGCAAATAATCGAAATTATGATAAATAAAATCTTTTATAAAAAAATCTTATAACATTCATTTAAAACCCGCAAACGTTTCTAGAGAATTTCTATATTTATAAATTGAATTTTATTATCATTTTCTGATTCATTCGCCTGACGCTTTCTTTTACGAGATTCATGCAATGTATTATATTAAGTCACTATTAATAACATCACTAAAATGAGAAAAATAAAAATAATTTTTATAAAAAAAAATTAAAACCGTCTTCAAAAAACTTAAATGCAACAAATAAAATAATAATAACTTAAAAATCAAATAAAATACACTAAAAGGTATAAAATAATTATCTTATTTATACTAGATGAAGGAGGAGGTATCAGCCAAAGATGGAATCACTGGGTTCAATAAAACACCTTTAATGAGACGTTTCGGCCTAAATTTTATTTGGCCATCTTCAGTCAATTAGGAGTTATACACAAAATGCGGTACACATATGTGATCGAACCAAGCCTTTTCAAAAATAAAAATAAAAATTTCTTTTAGCTTCATGCGAATTTTTAACGTGCCTGGACCCAAAAGTTTCAGAATGAAAGTAGAGTAAAATAATGTAATATATAGAAAAGATTTATATAAACTCATTACTTTCATTCTGAAACTTTTGGGTCCAGGCACATTAAAAATTCGCATGAAGCTAAAAGAAATTTTTATTTTTGACAAGGCTTGGTTCGATCACATATGTGTACCGCATTTTGTGTATAACTCCTAATTGACTTGAAGATGGCCAAATAAAATTTAGGCCGAAACGTCTCATTAAAGGTGTTTTATTGAACCAGTGATTCCATCTTTGGCTGATACCTCCTCCTTCATCTAGTATAGTTTCATCACAGCCACGAACTCTTACAATTATCTTATTTAGTTACAATTAAACGACGAAATATTAACATGAAATTACTTTTTGAAGTCGGTGCCAAACAAACTATTTAAGGCAAACGTATTAAGTAAGATCCGTCGAGTGCGATCCATAAAATGTATATGTTTGGCACCGACTTCAAAAAGTAATTTCATGTTAATATTTCGTCGTTTAATTGTAACTAAATAAGATATTTATTTTATACCTTTTAGTGTATTTTATTTGATTTTTAAGTTATTTCCTAAACCAACATTTTCGCTTAGATCAGGGGTGTCCAACCTTTTGGCTTAGCCGAGCCACATTTGAAGAAAAAAAATTGTCTCTGACCGCGGATAAAACATTTGATATTTGATATTTGTTTTTCAAAAATTATAGTTAATAATGTAGAAATAAGAACTTTATTATTTTTTTAGCTCATAGTGACCTTCTAATTTTACTTTTCACAAATTTTATACTTGAAAATAGTATCTCGTATATGTACCTATATACTTACAAAAAGTGATATTATGTATTAGTATTTTTTCCTGGCTAGATAATTAATATAAAATTCTAATAAAGAGACAAAATTCAATTTTTCTTTCAGATCGGTATTTAATTGTTGTTCTTGAACATTCAATTATAAAGTTTGCAAGTAGAAAATTTATTTCTAATGAAAATAGAGTCGAAAAAAGACCAAAATGATGATCATTTTTTCGGAAATCTTGAAATGTATTTCTAGATTCAAAATTTAAAATTAGCACTTTTATTTTTCGAAAACTTCACAGTAGAGTTTTCAGATTTTTTATTTTAGAGAAAAAAAAAATTATCAGGCCAAATTGTTGTGTGTTTTCCAGTATCTACATATAAATCTCAATGCTTTAAGGAATTTTATGACTTTATATTGGGCCACGGGTTGGACAGCCCTGGTTTAAATCGAATGGAATTAAATAAGGAAATGAGGAATGATAATTTATTTTTTAAAAGGGTCATGGATATAATAATCCCTCACTATCGATTATCTATTGACATGTACGAACGTGCAAAGATCTAAACGACAAGTCCTGACAAGTTTTAGTCTAGGAAAGAAATTATCAATTAATTGTGATTGTTCTATAAAACCCAAATTCCTTGTCTCCTTGTACTAGAATGATATAACTATAGACTTGGTTAGTATAGTAGCATAGAAATTACTGAAATAATAAATATTTTCGAAAATGAGAGATAAATATGAAGAAGAATTTTTAAATATTCGAAACTTCATTATTATTTTATCTTATTTAGTTGAGCTTATCATTTTGCTTTTAGTGAATTTTATTCTTGAAAAAAACCTCACGTATTGTACAAATGTACATTCATATTTCGAAAAAGTGAATAAATATATCTCTACATATAAATCTCAATGTTTTAAGGAAGTTTATGATTTTATGTTGGGCCACACTCATTGCAGTGCTGGGCCGCATTCTGCCCGCGGCCCACGGGTTGGACAGCCCTGGCTTACATGATTGAATGTGTTTGTTCTGAGAAGAGGCGTTTTCCTAAGGTTCCGTTCAAAAGTAAAATGGGACCCTATTACTGTTGCTACAATGTCTGTCTGTCTATTTGTTCGTCTTTAAGAGCTACAAACTCAAATTTACGGGAAGAGACTTCAATATGAAGTTGTCCTCTGTTTGATGTATCATATTATATATAACGAATAAAAATATTTATATATTTATTATTTATTATATATATGTTAGAGACCATATTTTCGAAGGTTTGAACTTAATCATTATTCTGTTTAATTAGAAATATTTCATCATCATTTTCATTTATTGAGTGACCAGCTTACTACAAACAAAAAACAAATTTACTTCCATCCAATCGTGTATTTTTTTTGATTTCATCGGGTATTTCAACCCATGACGAATAATAGATAGAATATTACTAATTAAAAAGACTGATGTAGGAGATCAAGCTTCGAAACTATAGTTTCTAACAAATAAATTAATAATAAATAAATTATATTACACAATTATAATCGTGTATAATGTTTACAATTTTCTTTATATTGTGTTTTTGGTTGTTTAGGGTGGAAATTTACCAATATTACTAGTCATCTGAGTATGAAATTTTCTTAGATACTGAAATCAAATTTTATTTTTATTTTCTAGTTCATTAATGAATGGAATAACATGATGTTTTTAAAAAAGCATTTTTAATATATTTTTATTTTTTCTATCTATTAATACACTCTTGCTCTATTTTGACTTTGAGTCCATTTTTATTATAAGTCAGCTTCTGCCTGTAAAGCCAGTGGCCTAACTTTCAGGAATTTAGCTTTTGGATTTCTAGTGGAGCTGTAAGAAAATCCCAACTCTCAACTCCGAGTATCCCCTTTTAGACGTGAGGTATCAATTTCAGTGTGTAACGCAATAAGGATAGGGACCTCTGTAATGTAAGACCAGCCTTCTTCATAAATTGGCCCGTATTTAGTGCTTTAAAAATATTTTAGTAATGCGTTCAGTAATGCGAGAGTATAGGCACAAACCTAAAAATTTAATCCAGGAAGTATGAATGATTTTTTTTTTAAAAGAAAATCCATTTTTTTTTAATAATCACAATTACTATTACTATATTTTAAAATAAATTATTTATTGTTAATTGTATTCAAATTAATATACAGTTCTTTATCAAAAACATCATAAAACGTTTATTAAAATTCCAAACGTTTCGGGATAAATTTGTTCTTATTCAATGAAAAAATTGACAATAAGTTACTTTATAGAATAATAATAAAGTAACCATAAATATACATATAATTATTTTGAAAAATAGACGAAGGTACAGATAGTCTTAGCGATGAATTAGATTGAATATATATAATATATATGTAAGTTTGAAAACGGCGCGTCAAACTCGAGATAGCACAAGCCAACCAGTCCCAATGACATGATAAGTTTCTTCTTTATCAAGAATATCTTGTGCATTTTGAGGTAAACCTATAACAATGTGATTTATTTTTGACAACTCTGAGATCGAAGGTTCAGCATCTAGTAAGAGACTTTCTTTTTTAAACTGTAATCAATTATTGAACCATCTATATACTTAAATTTGTAAGCATATCTAACTTCAGCCCAACCTCTTTTTGCATAAATCAATAAAAGATTTTGTCCATTTTGACCAATCGTTATCGATATCTTTTTCAAGTTACTTCTATACCATCTTTTGAATTGCCCTCTAAGAAGAATCTTATAATTTGTATCTTCATAATACTATCATATATTTTATGTCGTTCACATTCTATTTCAAGAATTTTAACCATTCTGCTGCATTTTGTTGAATGCCATAAAATTTATTTAAGTTAAATTTTTTTCGATATCTAATAATATGTTTTCTTTTCTTTTAATTTCTAAGTGCTACTTCATAGATGGAATTTGAAATTTTTCGCTACAATTCGGAAAGGTCCTCTTCTGATCTTGTCTAGTTTATTTTTGTTTAATTTGCTGCCTGCTTCGACATATACCATTTCATCTTTCTTGAATTCATATTCCTTCCTTTCTTTATCTACTTCTGGCTTTATTTTTTTGAATTCTTCGATCGAGTTCTTTGCTGCTTTGCTCTCTGTCTTTCTCCATATTACTTTCCTGACGGAGACTTCTTGGAGTTATCTCGGATTTGTTTCCGAAAAGTAAGTATCCTGGTGCGAATCTGCTAACACTGTGAACGGTATTATTATATTCCTTGATACATTCATCTGCTAATCACAGACCAATTTCTTCTTTTTTGTTATCCTCATTTATTTTACATCCTTATTCTGCTTACGATTGTTTGATTTGCCTCTCATTTATAACCGTTCGATTCAGGACAATCAACACGAGTGAATCACTAATTTGATAATTTTGTCTTTGCAGGTAGTTTTTTAGCTTCTTTTGAGTTTATCCCAGCATATTGATCGCCGTCAATAATGTCTTTTGCGAATTTTTTGTTATTGGGTCAATCAATTTTATAAAATCGTTTGCTGTCTGTGTTTTTGAGGCCGAGGCAAATACGTATCATGTCATATGATCCACTAGGATGTGCATGCGCTTTTTAGATGATTTATCTCCCAGAAAATCCTCCAATTGTGTCAATTGACATGATTTCATATGAGATTCTTTTGCGGTCCAAGCTGCGACGATTTGTCCTAATAATCTGCCTCGTCTGAGTTTGTTTTCCAATGCATGATCGGAAGCATGTTCTGCAAAATTTTCTTTATTGATTTGTCCATATTCTTGTAGATAATAATGAGGTCTTACTTTATTTTAGCAAATGCTTAACACCAATATGTCCATAGAAGTCATGAACCTTTTTTATTAATTCATCGCCAAATCTTCTTGATACAAATATTCTTTCATTATTTCTCAAACCTTTGAATACGATATCAATTTTTTATCTACATTCTTCGAATTATTTAACTCTTCTTTGTTTAACTCCATGACCATTCACAGATTTCTTCCAAAGATACTATATTTACTACTTTTAAGATGTCTTCTTCGTTTTCAAAGCTCTCTAATTGCAGGCTTCTCTTGATAGAGAGTCAGCTCTCTAAAAGTTTGTTTTTCCTGGAGAGTATATAATTTTTAAAATTATATTGAGACAGGCTCAGAATATCAGTTCTCCGAGAGGTTCATCAGTTCTTGCTTTTACTTTCTGCGAAGTACTCCAAAGGCTTATGGTCAGTTATTACAGTAAATTGTCAACCTATTAACCAATGTTGCCAGTATTTTATGGCCTCTTTAATAGTAATTTAGGCATTCTAGGTATATATGCACTTGTGCTTTTTTTGGGTGGAGTTCAATTTTTTGGAAGTAGGCTACTGGGTGGAGAACACCATTTGCCTGTGGTTGTTTAAGCACACCTCCAAGACCTTCAACACTGGCGTCGGTGTATATAAAAACCTCTTTGTCTTGGTCGTAAATTGAAAGTATTGGGCTTGAACACAAATATTCTTTTATTGAGTTAAATGCTTGCTCACCAACTCTCGCTCCATTCAAACTTGACATTTTCCTTAATAAATTGTGTAAAGGCTCTAATGTTTTACTGCATTTTCAATGTATTTATAATAAAAGTACACTTCCCTAGAAATTGTCTTATATTTTTCTTGTTTTTAGGCCTTTCAAAACATTTTATTGCTATAAGGTTGTCACTCATAGCGGTCTCACTTGACCTTTCTCAATGATATGGCCCAAATATGCTTTATTGAATTTTGGCGAAATTACATTTTAAAAGTTTTAATTTGAAACCTTCTTTTTGGATCACATCTATTAATAAGTCGATATGCTTTAAATGTTCTTCAAAGGTGTTAGAGAATATCAATATGTCGTCAATATAATTTATGCAAAAATCACTTAGAACGAGGCTCAAGCCCAATACTTTCAATTTACGACCAAGACAAAGAGGTTTTTATATACACCGACGCAAGTATTGAAGCGTCTCTTGGAAGTGTGCTTAAAAGCAACCACAGGCAAATGGTGTTCTCCGCCCAGTAGCCTACTTCTCAAAAAATTGAACCCCACCCAAAAAAAAGCACGAGGCTATATGCCTAGAATGCCTAGCTGTTAAGAGAGGCCATAAAATACTGGCAAACATTGGTTAATAGGTCGGCAATTCACTCGTAATAACTGACCATAAGCCTTTGGAGACTTTGCGAGTAAAAAAGCAAGAACTGATGAACCTCTCGGAGAACTGATATTCTATCTGTCTCAATATAATTTAAAATTATATACTCTCCAGGAAAAACAAACTTTAGAGGCTGACTCTCTTTCAAGAAACCCAGTATTAAGCGTTGAAAATCGAAGAAAGACATCTTAAAAAGTAGTAAAATATAGTTATCTTTGGGAAGAAATGCACGAATGATCAGGGAGTTAAACAAAGAAGAGTTAAATAATTCTAAGAATGTAGTAAAAAAAGGTGATATCGCGTTCAAAGGTTTGAGAAATAATGAAAGAGTGTTTGTATCAAGAAGATTTGGTGATGAATTAATAAAAAAGTTCATGACTCGTGGACATGTTGGTGTTAAGCATTTGCTAAATCAAAATAAGACCTCATTATTATTTCAAGAATATGGACAAATTAATAAAAAATTTTGCAAAACATGCTCGACATGCATTGAAAACAACCAAGAAGAAGCAGATTAATAGGACAAAATGTCACAGCTTGGACCCGCAAAAGAACCATATATGAAATCATGTCAATTGACTACAATTGGAGGATTTTTCTGAGGAATAAATCATCTAAAAAATATATGCACATCCTAGTGGACCATATGACAAGATATGTATTTGCTCTGACCTCAAAAATACAAACATATTATTAGATATCGAAAAAAAATTTAACTTAAACAAATTTCATGGCATTCAACAAAAATGCAGCAGAATGGTTAAAAATTTTTTGAAATAGAATGTGAACGACATAAAATATATGATTAGTATTATGAAAGGTACAAATTATAAGATTCTTCACTAGAGGGCAATTCAAAAAGAATGGTATAGAAGTAACTTGAAAAAGATATCTGATAACGATTGGTCAAAATGGACAAAATCTTTTTATTGATTTATGCAAAAAGAGGTTGGGCTGAAGTTAGATATGCTTACAAATTTAAGTATATAGATGGTTCAATAATTGATTACAGTTTAAAAAAAGAAAGTCTCTTACTAGATGCTGAACCGTCAATCTCTGAAGTGTCAAAAATAAATCACATTGTTATAGGTTTACCTCAAAATATACAAGATATTCTTGATAAAGGAAAAATAAAAAATACAGACCAATTGATTAATATTCTTAGAAAATATGATTTAGAATATTTAAAAAAAGATAGAAAGAGGTAAAAAAAAAGCCTAATGACAGATATGTTACGAAGACACCCTGTTACAAATGTGAAAAATTAGGATGGCCAAACAGATACCATCCTACTGCTATATGTCGTAATGGAGAAAGCAGATATAAAGAAAAATATGAAATAAATTTAAATGAAAATATTGAGGGGTTTAAGAACCAAAAAAACCAGACGGCCCCAGTAAAATCACACCATTGTTAACATTAAATGTACTAGTTGATGAATCTAGGAATATTGAAGCTGTTTATGACACAGGTTCTAATGTGTCGTTAATAAATTATGAAATAATACAAGAACTAAAAAAAAATAAAAAAAAGATAGAACAATATTTAAAACAATAAATGGTGTGAATTTTGTAGAAGGCCGGGCCCAATTTACCTTACTTACAGTAAACGATAAAATATCTGATTTCATAGATATATATGTCGTGAAAAATAATAACTTTTCATACGACATGTTACTTGGCATAGATGCAATAAAAAAAATTTAAACTGATTCAGAATGAAGAATTAAAAATAAACTCAAAAGGTCATGCAGTAAAAATGTAAAAGAAATAAAAAAAGATAATTTTAAATTAAAAGAAATGACTCATACATTAGAAGAAATAGACACATTCAAAAAACAAATGATAATACAAAAAATAGTTGAAAAAGAATTAAAATATGAATGATATTGAATTAATAGAAAATAATAAAATAAAACAGATAAATTTAAATGAATATATAAACATTATCAATGAAGGTGAAAATTACTTAAGTCATTTAGACGATAAAAAAAGAAATGATATAAAAACTTATTATTAAAAAAAAAGGGAAGAAAACAAACATTGTTTCACAAAAGGAAGCTACCTGCCTCAGTTGATGTCTCGGTAGAGATGTAAGTTTGAAACACGGCGCATAAAGTCAACCTCGAGATGGGCACAAGCCAACCCAGTCCCAATGACATGACGTCAATCTCAGCTGACGTGCTTAACTTAGTAAATCAAAAATTATAATTGATTAATAAGAGATAATAAAGGACCTGAAAAATCGATTCAAAATTCAATTTCAGGTATTGTACAATATTTGATCTGTAGTCAAATTGTACTATAATTTGCTAAATATTAATGTGCATGATGATAGTCATAACCTATACAAAACAAAATTCAATTTCAGAATTCGATTTTTATTTACCTAAGAAGAAACTTACATATATATATATGTTAACGTTAGGTGAACGCGAAAGTTAAAACTTTTTTTTTGTTTTAACTTTGTTTTAACTTTCGCATATCGCCAACGTTAACTATTAAACATTCAAATAAAATTTATTATTGAATGTTCGAACAAAATTCATCTGTTTCGATTCCCCAAAGAATCAGACAGATGGACTTTATAGCAAATTTATAAGAACCATACTATTAGGAAAATAGTTGAAGACGCGCTTGAACTAAGGAGTTGAATATATATAAAATTTGATTATATGACCTATTCGGGGATCCATCACTTAAATGGAGAAGGCATTTGCGGGCTTAACGCAGAGGATGTCGGATCATACTCGGCTGGGTCCTATCTTTTTCAACTCTTAGTTCAGTATCAAAACGAATCAAGTCTCAATTGCACCAAAATAGGGCAGTGACCTGATAAAAAAGTTTTAACTTTCGCGTTCACCTAACGTTAACATTAAACATTCCAAATAAAATTTATTATTAAATATTCGAACAAAATTCATCTGTTTCGATTCCTCGAAGAATCAGACAGATGGACTTTATAACATATATATAATATAAAACCCCTTTTCTCTAAATTCCTTATCAATTTTAGAAAAGTGTCTATTTCTTTTTGTTAATTATATTTTCTATTTTTCTAAATTTTGATCATTTTCAAAATTAATATAATTATTTTTAATTATAAAGTAAGTAACTAACTAATTAGATAACTAGGTATATATTAATTTAACATTTGCAATAAAAGCAATATTAAATATTATTTTAAAAGTATATTAGCTGAGAAGCCCCCCTTCGGCGGACTTCTTGCTAGCCAAGGGATTCGCCCCCTGGACCCCTCCCCTTGACCCCCTTACCCGCTCCCTAAACTACTCCACTTCCAACCACTTTCCAAACAAAATTTGGTTGAATTTGGTCCAAAGAGATAGAGTTTTCATTTTTGACCCTCCCTCCCATTTTGGGTGGTTAGTTTTTGCATTTCTAGTCTTCTAGGGCCCCACAGAATAAGTATATAAATTTTGGATGAGTTTGATCCAATGGGATAGAATTTTCATTTTTGACCCCTCCCCTTTTTTGGGTGGTTATTTTCAAAACAATGTTTAACGAAAATGTCAAAAATTACATCCTCTACAACTTTGCTTTCAATGAAATTTGCCGTAGAGTGAACAGCTTAGGAGTTATAATAAAATAATTCCTAGGGGACGGACATACAGACAAAGATTCGACAGCGCAATTGACGCACTGAATTGTTTAAAGTGGTGTCTATAGCCCGCGGGCCTTCACACGCACTCGCAACCAGCGCATACAATACTCTCGCATCATATGTTTACCCCGAAAGATCCGAAAGACGCCGTTGAATGGCATCGATCAGGGTATAGGTGTGTACGCAGAGGTACACGTGAAATATAGCGGGCGTATATTCCACCCTCGCTAGTGTTGAAGCTATCAACAGCTGGCGAGTTAACAACAGCTATCTAGACAAAACCTTGTGCCACCACGAGACCAACCTCAGTCGAATGGAGCTAGGAACTTTCGTCCCTAGGGCTTTCTCCATTCCCCATGGCACCATTTGTTTTCAACAACCTTTGGTATGGTTGTTCGAGGTTTCTCTTGCACATGACTTTCCATGCTCCACCTCTTCAGATTCGGACTCTCTTCCCACAGTCCCAGTACGTGATCGACTGCATGTGCGGTTGGTTAACCTGATGTGATTGCAACATCACATACACCTGACAAACCGCTTGCAAATCGTCCAAGACGGTTCACACCTGCTGCAAACAGCCAAGTAGACGAATGCTTCGTTTTTGCATAATCAGAAGCATTGTTTGCCAAGCAAGCTCCGAAACGATGGTTGTCAAGCGCTTACAAAGCGTCCAATGCGGTACGCGCCCGCTGTAAAAACAACCAGTAGGATTTGAAGATTCAAAATCTTCAGCCCAGGTCCGCGACCTGTTGTCGTTTGGCAAACGACTCGCCACCCTCCATTCCAGGCGGCTTTCTGCCTATACCTCTGTTTGTTATGTGTATAAAGCAAACCCACTGTGTTACAGCTTTTAGGGTGTAAGATTCGAAATCTCCAGCCTAAGTTCGTGAACCGATTGTCCGCTTGGCAAACGGTTTGTCACCTTTTGTGCCAACCCAGGCTTGTCTTTTAAATCTGGAAGTCGACAACCTCTTCTACATGATATATAACCATGCAGCTTATCGGACTTCATGGTATCAACCATGCATGCCACAGTCAAGTGACACAGATTGGCATTCACTACGGTAAAAGGCGCCAGTCTTTCATTCTAAAGGAACCCGTAAGACACCAATTGAATGGCAGCCGCGGGTTACTTTAGGTGTGTTTACCGTTTTGGCTTACACTCAGCGTGGGCTCGCCAAACCCAATCTGAACCACCGTCAGATGTGCCGCTGGACCATTTTAAATCAGAGGGCAAGTCATCTCCCTTGTCATGACCACGGCCATGGCAAGCGAGCGGGTACAATACACGTACGTCCCCCGCTCGCACTGATTGGCTTGCACTCAGCGTGGGCTCGCCAAGCCCAATCTGCCTCCTCATCAGATGTGCCGCTGGACCATTTTAAATCAGAGGGCTAGTCAACTCCCTTGTCATGACTACGGCCATGGCATGCGAGCGGGTACAATACACGTACGTCCCCCGCTCGCACTGATTAGCAAGCATAATGCCAGAGCAACACCAATTTCGGCTTGCAGGTTTGTCACTTCCTGGATACGTGGACATCGCGGTGCTCCGAGCGTGGAAGCCGATGAGCTAGTCACGGAATCAATCATGGCCAGCTTTTGTAGCCATCACCATATACTGGTGATTTTCATCGGCCGTTATGAATTATTCATATTGATAAGCAATTTCCAGCAGCGCCCTCAACTGCTGGTTACAGTTATTACTGTTTACTGTCTTATGAAATAGTTATAATTATCATCAAAGAATGACAGCTTATTTATGCTTATCAATCTGCATGGCCACCATCAAACCATGCGCCGTGAATTATTGGCTTACTGCTGTGCCATTGATCAGCCCGGCCGCACACACCACTCAACCAGGCCAAAGCCCGCAGTGTCGGCGTATTTGGTTCAAGCCACCAACATCTCGGCATAATGAAGCATATCCAGAGCAGCGCATCTGAATATACTAAAAGGATAGAGTATTTCTTACTATATATGTCATAGACATAAAATAGCATATCCTGGCAGGATCAACCGAAATATACTAAAAAGATAGAAGAAATTCTATATATGCCGAAATGTGTAGGTCACTATTCCAATACATGCATTCTTGCATAATTGTTTATGCAACATGATATCATCATCATTTTGATAGTGATATATTCATAAATTTGTGTGTTCAATAATCGACAGAGTCGATGTAGTAGGATTTGTAGAAACAATCGTGTTTATGATATTTCTATTGTAATATCATAGCATTTTAACTCTTTTAGAATTTATTAGATAAATTCAAGAGATTTATTCACCATAGTTAGTTTTGATGCAGCAGCTGCTGCATCTGTTGCCGGCATAACATAGCACCTCTTGGCCCACTGAATATACTAAAAAGATAGCCCATTGGAGGATCATCCATGGGACTATATATGTCTAATGACATAATATAGCATATCCAGTGCATTTTCCAGATTTACTAAGGACATAGAAATATTTCTATATATGCCAATGGCAACTGCGTTCTTCGCCAAGGGTAACACTCTTAGTTCTCCGAAAGGTTCGGATATCCAGCTAGACCACGTGGAGGTGGTGTTACTCCCAGAGACGGCCCAGTGTAGAGATTAGCATCGTTGCCTTTTGCTCGTTCTCTAGCGGCTTACGTCTCGCTAGCCAAAGGACATACAGACACTGGGGGGACGGATATATATACATATAAATAAACAGACACAGGCACAAATGCCCTTTAGTAGTATGTGATATATATATAACAGTGGCGAGTGGTAACTTTTCAACCAGGGAATGCTGTCCAAAATAGTACCTTTCATTTTTTGAAATTTTATTTTTATTTTTTGATTTTTTTTTTTGCAAATTTCATCGAATACGGAATCATTTTCGTTATTTTATAAATTTAACATTAGATTTAAAAAAAATATATTTTAGGACCTTCGCCCCAAATAGATAATGGTTTGTAAGAGTGGAGGATAGCAGTCAGAAATTAAATCTCGTGACTTCAACTTCAAAGTCCCTGAGATGGAAATCAACCATCTATCAAAATGAATCAAGCCTGATCCTAATTTTAATTGCCACTTGAAACTATGCAACAATTTTTATTTCATTTCGAGAACCAATATACTTTTCAAAACAAAAAATGTTTTTTATAGAAATACCCTATTTGAAATAACTGATAATAATTTGAAAATTAAAAGATCCTCCTGAAATTTTGAAGTCGACCTTATATATTTATGAAAATACTCTAAATGTTTGAAATTCTGCGCCGCATCACAGCATCTATGGACCGCACGCCACCGATATATTGAATTTTTTACTATCCATTTATGTAGTATACAATGTAAGCTAGATGATATCGAGGAATGCTAGGGAACGTGCTGAGGTGCTGCGCCTTCCATTAACAACATAATTTCCTATTAAAAAAAATCTTTCTTTTCTAAAGTTTTAAAAAAAGTTTTTGATGTTGATGACTTGCCTTGATATGTTTACTAAGAAAGAATAATTATAAAAATGACAAATATGCAGGGAAGTTAACTATTTGATTTCGCTCTGAAGAAGTCAACAAAGTTGACGAAACGTTGGCAATAAAATATAAATTATCTGCATAAAAGATATAGTCCTTATTTCCCTATAACAACTTTAATAATTTAATCGATGGACATAAATAATCAAAATAATTACATATTAATTGAAAGTAATGGAAGGCAGCCCAGAGGTAGTGAGGGAGAGAAAAAATTAACACATATAAAATAAGGTGTAATTTACTGGAATCCTTCCTCCTTTCCTTTCAAACCGACGTTTCGGAGGATTTTTCCCTCCTTCTTCAGGGGTTTCAAAGCGGTCAATGAATGAAACAAATAAAATGTTTCCTTCTTCTCTCCACAGTAGTGTTCAAAAACTTTTTATTTGTTTCATTCATTGACCCTTTGAAACCCTGAAGAAGGAGGGAAAAATCCTCCGAAACGTCGGTTTGAAAGGAAGGAGGAAGGATTCCAATAAATTACACCTTATTTTATATGTGTTAATTTTTTCTTTCCTCACTACCTCTGGGCTGCCTTCCATTACTTTCAATTAAAATTTCTACCAGTCCGTCTCTCTCCAGAGAAAATTTCGTTGCAAAAAATAATTACATATATTTATATGTCAAATATAATAAATAAATAAATAAATAAATAAATATATATATAGGGAGAGAGAGAGAGAGAGAATTTATTTATTTGAACCTATAGTTTCGAAGGTTTGATCATATCAACACCCTTTTGAATTAGAGATATTTGATCTGTTATTTATCATGGTTTCAAATACCCGAATAAATTTAGATAAATTCGTTTTGTCGTAATATTAAGCAGATCATTGAATTCGTTTGTTCAGTGACCTGCTTATTAGTATTACTTCTTCTTCAAGTGCCATACTCGATTCCAAGCGCCTGCGATTACTTAGGAGAGTAATGTGGAAATTTTTCACAAGAGTGATTTCCCATTGTCTTCCCCTGAAGGAATCAGATTATAGCTGGTCAAATATTTGCAGCGTGTCGGGCTTAAACCCGCACTAGCTTGATTAGAAGGCATGCTCTTTAACCACTCGTCCAACCTGACTCCTTATTATGGTATTACCTACTACAAAACGAATTTATCTAAATCCAATCATTAATATTTCAAAACCCATGAAAAATAACAGATCAAATATTTCTAATTAAAAAGGCTGATGATATAGTTAAAAAAATATAGTCTCAAACAAATAAATTCTATATACTAGTATAGTATACATATTTATATTTGATTTTTTTTTGAACATTTTTTACTAATTCAGTTTGTAATTTTCCAATTTTTTAGTTCTCTAATATTAATAAATAACATTACTAAAGTATTTAATACAAATGTCTTTGTTAAATGTTCTGACTTTCCCAAATTAATCAAATGATATTTATTCGTGGCACAGCCACGCAATCTCGACGCAAGCCCTGCAGTCGCTATGACTCTTCCAGCAGCCATCTTTCTCAGGACTTTATTAAATAGTTCAAAACCCAGCATAAAGCCTCCAAATCTCTGAACAGGATCTCATTATGTCACTAAAATGTCTGTCAATGTGTCAATGCATTGTAGCACATAAGCTAAATATGATACAAAATTCAAATTTACAAGTTATATGTATTAATTTTCCTAAAAACCAAAAATCGTATTAAAATGTTAATCAAATGATTATTTGTAGAAGTTGAATTTTTTGTGGGATCAAAAATATTTTTTTATTATATGGAGTGTTAGGTACCGCACAAAACATTTCTATAGAATTAGATTTAATTTCTTATAATTTATTTCTCTTTATGAGGGAGCTCTAAAGTGGTCAATTTTATGTGATTTTTGTATCTGTCAGCGTATAGAAATGGCTTAACTTCAAATTATGAATAATCCACAAATTCAGTCATTTTCTCCTTGTATAAGACAAATAAGATAGAATCACATATCATAAGTATTTTGTATGTTTTAAGGTACGGAACTATCGGCATGAGGTCCGAATTGAATGGCACTTGGTCATATTATTCTATGATAGACAAACCCAACCTTCTTGTTGGATCTTCATCATAAAAAATTATTTAAACGAATTGAATTTGAATCGAAAACAATTCACTTATTCGTAAAATTGGCAAATAAACAAAAAAAAATTCTCTCCTCTTAATAGCCTTGGAATGAATTCCATTGTAGCCAGTCTACCATGAGTCTAACCATGTGCACAGCCAAATATAAATTAGGCATAACAATTATAAAATTGTGTACAATCAAATATACGATAATCAACAAATAAACAATAAATAAATAATTACAAACAATTAAATAGTATCACAGATAATGTAATAATGTCATAATGAAAATAATAAATAATGAATAAAAAAAATAAGCAAACAAACAAATAAATAAATAGATAAATAAATCCATCATCATTGAGTATACAGTCCTAAGACTGGTTTGATGCAACCACCCGTCTCCACTCGACTCTGTCCCCCGCCAGATGTTTGACCTCTCTAAATGTCTCGCATCCCATATCCCCAATTATTTGGTTGAAATATTCTAATCTGGGTCTTACCCTTCCCCTTTTCTTTTCCCCCTCCCCCTCCAAGATATCCCTAAGCAGTCCCCCATGTCTCAGTGTGTGCCCCATCATTTGACCTCTTCTCTTCTTCAGACTCTTCCACAAGGTTCTTCTTTCTCCGATTCTTCCAAGAACTTCTTCATTTGTAATTTTATCCATCCATTTGATGTTCATCATTCTTCTGTAGCACCACATTTCGAAAGCCTCTAATCTCTTTCTCTCGGCTTCTCTAATTGTCCAGGTTTCACACCCGTACATGGCTATGCTCCATACATATGTCTTCAATACCATCTTCCCGTTTTCTAAGCTGATTAAGGAGGACATAGCAGTTTTTGTTTTGAATTAAACCCCATTTTTGCTTGGGCAATTCTTGATTTAATCTCGTTTTCGCTCCTCCCATCCCATGTTATTTTACTTCCTAGGTAGCGGAATTCTTTAACTCCTTCTAGGTTTTCTTGATTAATTTTGATGCATTCCTGTCTCGTTTGTTCTTTTTTTGTACATACTAGGACCTTGGTTTTATTCTTGTTTATTTTCATTTTGACTTCTTCTATTAGGATTTGGTTAATTCCATTCAGAGCGTCCTCTAATTCTTTTTGCTGCTTCCTAGAAGGGCAATGTCATCGGCAAATCTTAACATAGCGATCTTTTGACCTTGGATTTCGATACCTGTATCAATTTTGTCTTTGAATTCTTTTATCGCTTCTTCTATGTATAAGTTGAAAATCATGGGTGACAGCACCCATCCTTGTCTTACACCTTTTTTAATTTTGGCTTCTTTTTAGTCATCTCCATTATTTATAATTGCCTTCTGGTTTTGGTATAGATTGTAGATTAGTCTTCTCTCCCTAAATTTTATTCCCGCCTGTTTTAAGATTTTGAACATAATTTCTCAATTGACGTTATCGAATTCTTTTTCTAGGTCTATGAATCCGATGTAGACAGATTCTTCCCTGATAAAAGCCCTTTCTATTATTAGTCTAAGAGAGAGAATTGCTTCTCGGGTGCCTCTGTTTCTTATAAAGCCGAACTGAGGTCTTCTCCCAGATTTTCTTCAACTCTTTGTTCTATTCTTCTTTGGATTATTTTGGTTAGGATTTTGGAGGCATGTGAGGTTAGGCTAATGGTCCTGAAATTTTCACATTTATCCACGCCTGTCTTTTTGGGAAGTGTGACTATTTTGTTTTTTTGGAAATCTTTTGAAATGGTTCCCAATTTATAGATTTTGCTAATTAGTTCAAAAAGTTTGTCACGTGCCTTTTCTCCAGAGTTCTTTAGGATTTCAGATTGTATATTGTCTATTCTCTCTATTATTTTTTATTTCCTTCAGAGCTGTCTCGAATTCTGACCTGAGTATGGGGTCTCTTAATTCGTGTTCGTCTACAGATTCTTCTTCTTCTATTGGGTACATTGTGTTTTCTTCTCCATAGAGATTTTCTAGGTATTCCTTCCATCTATTTGCCTGTTCGTTTTCGTTGAGAATAATGTGTGGCCTCCTTCATCTCTTATGTTCTTGCTTTTTGCCTTGTTTTCTTGAAAATTTCTTTTTATTGCCCTATAGGCTACATCAACTTTTCCCAATACTAGATCTTCGTTGACTTCTTTAGATTTTTCTTGATTCATTTTTTCTTTTGCTTTTCTATATTCTCTTATAACTTTCCATCTTAATTTGTTATATATTTCTTTTTCTTCTTCGTCTTTTCTGTTCTTAAATTTTCTTTGTTCGTCAATCAGTTGCAGTATTTCGTCTGTAACCCATGGCTTTTTAATTTCGTTTTTCTTTGATCGAAGGACTTCGTTAGCTGTATCGAGCAGGCTTGATTTCATATCATTCCATTCTTGTTCGATTTCTTCTTCTTTATTATTTGAGGTTATTTTTTCTTCCAGTTTCTTATTCATTATGTTTTCGAAGAGTTTTTGAGTTTCCTTATTTTTTTAATTTAGATATATCCCAGTTTTTTCGAGACCCCCCTTTTTTATTAGTTTTTTAAGTTTTAGTTGGCATTTCATCGCAATTAGATTGTGGTCACTAGTACTATATCAGCCCCAGGATAGCTTTTGCAGTCCTTTAATTGATTTCTGAATCTTTGTTTGACTAATATGTAATCTATTTGAATAAATAAAAAAATAAATAAAACAATAAAATAATAAATAAATAATTTAAAAATGTCATAAATAATCAAATTTTCACAGCCAAATATAAATTAGGTATAATAACTATATATGTAGTTGTCAATTGTACTATAGCTTGATCTTATTTGCTAGGATAAACCTAATCAATGATTTGTATATACCTATCCGCTTTCTCGAAAGACAAAAGATGCGCCAAATTCCATGGCCTTTGCACATCAAAAAAAATAATAAAAATAATAAACCCATAGATTGGTGAGAAATAGTGTTTGGCGGGCTCATTTTCCTTTTTACTGTATTTGATAATAAAAGAGACCAAGTTTACGAGACTAGAATCCAATCGAAACAGACATAATGATAAATAACGAGCTATTTTAATTTCAATATATTTTTTCAGCTTAAGATAAGATAGTTGATGGCTTTTTTTTATTAAACTGGTAGCTACACAGGCTTCCGAAATAAATTTTATTTATTTTAAAAACATTGATATAGAATTTGATTGAAACGTAATAAATACGTCATAGTTAAAAATTTACCAAGTTTTTTTACATTTTAGAAATATATCTTTTTGTGAAGGTTTTCGCAAGAATGGAAAAATTGGCTTTGTCGTTTTCCGCAGGAAGCGAGGCTGCCAGGACATTAAGCCTACATGGTTATCGGATTAACCTTTTTGATGGCGCTGACACCAGTCATTTGAATAAATGGAAATCCAACTCTCCACCTTCCTTGTCTTCCCAAGTGTAGGCGATATCCATAAAGTCAAAAAAATAAATAATCGATTAATTTTAACATTGAAACAACTATCCTTAGAAATCGGATACAAGATCATCGAAAGATGATCATAGATACGCCCTTGAAATATTTTCATAAATATTTCATCGATAATAAAAAATCTTTAAAAAATTTGCAAAGAAGAACAAATTCTATCTGAATTAAAATTTTTCATGCAAAAAAGACCTTGTAATGTTGAATGCACCAGTTCCCGTGTAATTTCTGAAAGCTGCAAAATGTAACCCAGTTAGTTTAGATGGGTGACCTTCTATGACACAAGGTACTAGGTGTTTTCTATTCGACAAATGACAAAACTAAATACCCGGGAAAGAAATGTTTAATCTGTTCCAGGGAAAAACTAGAACACAAAATGTAGCAGAAGAAAATATCCCTTATGCGGTAATGATTATTTTTTATTTAAAATTTTGTTGTCTTATTATGATATTAAGAATGTTTGAAACATGGAGAATTTTTTTTCTGTCTATTTTTGTGTTTATCTGGAATCAAATATCTATAAAAGTTCGTTCAGAAGCCCAAATTTTTTTATTTTGAAATCGAAGAATTGATTAAATTTTGAATTTTCTAGCTTTAGAACTTCTCGTTCAAAAATGCATGATATTAGAAAAAACGTTTGATAAATGGGGACTCTTCAAACGGTTGTCAAATTACAGCTTGCTAGTTTAAACTATTAACTGATAATTAAATCAGATAAGTCAAGAAATTACAATATGGGACCTTATAAAAAAATCTAAAAATTTCATTAAGGTATTTCTTTCACAAATGCAAAAATACAAAGAAGTCTTCGAAACTTGGAATATAAGTCATTAAAAGCAAAATAAACACACTGTTAAAATTTGAAGACGATTTACCACACCAAACAAGAAATAATTGCAATTAAAAATGAAATTTTTTACATATGGTAGATTGGGAAACGGTGGGAAAATGATCATTATTTTATTTTTTTCATTGAATCTAATATTTGTTAGAATAATATATTCGGAGTAACTTAAAAAAAAATTGAAATTATTTATTTAGTTTTGATAAAAAAATAAAAAAACAAAAACTTATTTGGGCGATTATTTTTAGTGAAGGGGGTATAAGAACAGTCGCTTGGAAACGATCCATTCATAAAGAGGATATAGTAGTGTAAAAAGTAAAGTCACATTAAAAAATAAGCTGACGTGCTCTGATGTGGCCATCCACTTGACTTTACCATACAACCTGGCCCCTCGCTTATATTTAATATTTAATTTTATTAAATTATTTATAATCATGTAGGGGGGTTAGTTTTTGCATTTTTAGACTCCTGGGGGCCCACTGATTATGTATACGAAATTTGGTTGAGTTTGGTACAAGAGCCTAGATTTTCATTTTTTGACCATACACCCCCCATTTTGGGCGGTTAGTTTTTGCATTTTTAGACTTCTGGGGGTCCAATGATTATGTATACAAAATTTGGTTGAGTTTGGTAAATGGCCAAGATTTTCATTTTTTGATACTACACCCCCCATTTTGGGCGGTTAGTTTTTGCATTTTTATACTACTGGGGGTCCACTGATTATGTATACAAAATTTGGTTGAGTTTGCTCAAATGGCCTAGATTTTTAATTTTTAACCTCCCCCCTTAATTTTGGGTCGATATGCACCAAAATCTAATCAGCTCTTAATCTCAATGGACCAAAACTACGTGTGAAATTTGGTTTCGATATTCACACTAGTTTTTGAGCTAACTCGTCCACAAAAATTTGGTAACGCACAGACTAACGGACAACCAGACAACCAGACAGACTAGCTAACAGACATTTTGACAAAACAATTATTATCTCGAAAAATATAATTTTTTCGATGTTTACTTATTAGAGCTTTTTTGTAGAGCGAAATGCCATGGTTTCACTCAATTTTTTTTAATCAAAATAGTTTCAGCCGTTTTTGAGATATTTCGAAAATAAGAAGAAAAAAAACACTTTTTTCATGCACGATTACAATACTTGACCATACCCTATTTGGTAAAGTAAAATGCATGAAGGCATAAGATCGAATCGAATATACTGATTCTTTTATAAATTGTTTCACAAGAGAGTATATAGTTTTATTTTATTTTACATATTAAAAAATTAATTTGACAAACAACCAAATAAAAGACTCCACATTAGTCAATTTTTCGGATTTATTTTTTGATTTTTCACCAAGAATATGGATTGATAATTAGTTATTTGTATATATAATAGTTGATTTAACAGGCATACAAAATTTAATGTTTATTTAATTTAAATAGATTGTAACATTGAAAAAAAATGCGACACTTAAAATCATAAATCAGAATGTAATAATTTTAAATGAACCGACGTTTTTTGTGATGTTAAAAACTTTTTAAATCATTATATAAATACTAGGAGTTACCCGGGCTTTGGATACCTCCCGGGCGTACCGAGTAAGAGACCATCAGATTAGTTTATGGTATTTATTGGCCAACTAACATTAATTTACCTTAATCCAGTCTTACTTTCTAGTTTTTTCTAAATGTCTATAAAATAACTTAATCGATTTTGATCAAATTTAATATTCTATTTAGTTACCCTGAACACTACAAAAATGGTTATGTAATATTTTTTGTAATTTTGCTTTTTAAAATATTTTATTTTTATAGAATCGACACGTCCTTAGAGATGATAAATTAAAACTTGTATTTACATAATATTAATTTTATATTGTTTGAAATGACTGATAATTATAAATATCTGATTCTATATAATTTTATGTTGATAATGAATCTCTAATAACTTTAATTACAGTATTTTTTTTTATTTTTTTATTTCCATATTTAACGGTAACCTTCTCCCATTGCCGAAAGATAATCCTGTTGAAGCAAGAGAGAAGGTGATTTGATTATTTTATGATCGTGAAGGTGGCAAGTGTTTTCTTGAAGAGAGGGGACTCCCTGGAGGCAAGGGCGTGGTTCAATTCACTCCGGACGACATCTCTGCTCGATTTTGCTCTGCTAGCATCCCACCCGCTGCCCTTTCACTTCTTTGAAAACCAATTTAGAAATGTCGTCTATGCCCACAACTTATTATACTGTTAGATTGCATTTGATGAATAGCATCATTTCGTAGATTTCAATCTATCATATGGGCTAATTAATTAGGTAATTAATTAATTTACTTTAATTGGAAGAAAAAATGAACGTTTTCAAAACTAGGTAGACTTTCCGTAAATTTGAATTATATACAATTTTTTAGCAGCTAGGGGTTTTAGGTAGAAAATTGAAACTTGGCAGCTCACAATATAACAATTTATTTACTAATTTTTTGCATTTTTAAACGAAAGTTCTGAAAAATCCATAATCTAATATAGGAGACCCTAAGGGCCAGTTTCATAAAAATAGGATGACCCTATGCTAGGGAAGACTCTGGAGTTAGCTCTCGAAATGTGTCATAAAAAAAGAAAGGGTGTTCTCAAACTTGACAACCCTATATTTTACTCTCCGAAATTGATGAGTTAATCTTTATCCTGGGGATAACCATGTCTTTATTTACATTAGAAAAACATTTTATATTTTTTAAAAGTAAATATCTAATAAATTAAATTAAAAAAATTTCAAACTAAAATCGAAGAAAGCAGATATTTCTAATAAAATAGTTTCATAATTAAAAGGATATTATTAATTGATAAAGGTCCCAAAATTAAATTAGTCTTTCGTATATAATTATAAATTATTTTATTAAATATTAAATATAAGAAAGGGCCAGGTGTATGGTAAAGTCATGTGTATGGCCAAATCAGTTTATTTTGAATCAATTTTAATTATACGGTATATTAAATTGAAAGTTTTTGCCGAGAGTAGCAGAATTTTTATATATTGAAGGAGACAATAAAAGAGTATGTCTTCTGCTGGAATTATAAATTTTATTTATTTATAACGAGACTATAGTTTCGAGGGCTTTGCCTCTTCATCAGTCTATTACGTATTATTATGTATTCACAGGAAACTATAGTCTCGTTATAAATAAATAAAATTTATAATTCCAGCAGAAGACACACTCTTTATTGTCTCCTTCAATACGGTATATTGTTTAAAAGTAATTATCTAATATCAAAATCTTAAATAATACTTACAAAATAACCTTAACATCAATTTTATATTATTTTTTATTTAATTATTTCCGTTTCTACAGATAAATTCGTTTTTAGAAAAATGAATATGTTTTTTTTATAAAAATAACCGAGGGGTGAACCTAAAATCGTGTACACCAACTTCCACTTCCACTTTCATTTCTAAGTAGAAGTCAATAGATTATCTAATGAATTCCAAAATAATTCCAGATAATTCCAAAGACGGTGTGCACCTAATTTCAATCGCGGTTCACCCCTCGAAAATAACTAAAATGCAGGATATTTCGCACTAGCCAACCTATTTTTCTCCGTGTCAGCTAACTCGACCCCTATTTTGTTTTATGAAAATCATATTGTTTGGAACTCCAGGGTAACTCTCAACCCAGAGTTGAGTAAGCCGCGGATAATTTTTTTTTTTATGAAACTGGCCCTAAGTCACAGGCAACACTAAGATATCTTCTAGACACATTAAAGACATCATGTCCATCTTTCTGGTATTCTTCCAGAGGTTTTGAAGACTTTTTAAGATACCCCAAGAAGTTTAGAAGACTTCTAGAATATCTTTGAATGTCCTCATATAATGCATCTTCTAGATTTACTTCAAGAGCTATAGGTAGATATTTAATTCAGAGGGTTTTTTGTTTTACTCATTGTGTTTAAAAATGTCTGAAACGCGGAGAAAAATCATTTTAAGCCATGAGTTTTTTCTGTCAATCTGTCTGGATTCCTATACTCATGAAAGCTAAAGTAGTGTTTCTCAACCTTTTTATTAACAGGGACCCCATGCAAAGTATGTCGAAATTGGCGGACCCCCAATTAAAATTTTAAATCGTGGAAAGTAAAAAGGTTGACATAATTATTATAGCCTTAGATTATGCTTATTTTTAAATATTGTAAATAAATTTCTTCTGAAAATATTAGAATCATTTTTTTCTTATCAAATATTATTTCCTCATCATTTATTAATAAAGGGGGAACATATCATAAACCCCTCTATGAATTTTTTCCTGCCATGTTTGTAATTTTTTCTTAAAGGCTTTAATTTTCTCATTCTTAACAAATATATTACTTTGCCGTACTTGCATTGAAATGTTCAATTCATTAAGAAGAGAAAATATGTCACTGAGGTATGTAAGTTTTGTCACCATATTTGGATCGTCAAAATATGTACCTAAACTTGACTTTTTTCTATTAAAAATTGATGTACTTCTGATGGCAAATTAATGAGTCAGAACATTTCCCGTAATAACCAACGTATAGCAGTATTAGAAGAAGAGAAGTGTGCAAAAAACCCATTTCTTCACACAAAACCACGAAAAGACAAGAATTCAATGCACTTGCTTTTATAAAACCACCAGATGTTTCATTATTAACTAAAAATTCGAATAGTAATTTTTTAAATATTTTCACAAACTAATTTATATTTGTTTAGTTTGTGATTTTTTTTTAAATTATTGGAACAGATATTTAGGAAGGTAGGTACTTACCCATAGGCTTAGCTCCCGGACCCCCTGTTGAGAATCACTGAGGTAAAGAACGAAACGTTGTATAAAGTTCGTTCTTGCGCCAAAACTTTTGTATTTTAAATGCGGAGAACTCTTTAAACTTTTGACTCTCTAGCTTTAGAACTTCCAGTTTAAAAATGTAAAAGTTGGTGGTGTTTCATATAAAGAAAATGAATAAAATAAATTGAGTTACAACATGTGTAGTTCTATATCTCGATATATTTTGGGTGATTAGCCTATTATCAGGAGTTTTACAGAGACTAAAGATAAAGATAGATGTTTTGAATTTTTATATTTAATTTTTTTTTGTTTGAGAGAGAGGATAGAGGGGATAGTAGTTGGTGAGTGGCGTCTCCAGGGGGTCTGGGGTCATGCCCCCCTCCCCCAAATGGTTACCAAAATTTTTGTCAATTTTGTAAGATCTAATTCAAACTAGATTAATAGATTAGATTATTATAATTTGTTGTGAGAAAAGTAGGAAAACATTATTTTACGAAAATAAAAGCGGTTTTAGATAAAGCAGGGGTGTCCAACCAACAATAACTATAGACTTGGTTAGTGTCGTAGCATATAAATTGCTGAAATAAAAAAATATTTTAGAAAATCAAAATATGAAAAGAAGAAGAATTTTTAAATATTCGAAACTTCATTATTTTTTTTATTTTATATAGTTGAGCTTATAATTTTGCATTTAGTGAATTTTATTCTTGAAAAAAGATACACGTATTGTACAAATGTACATTCATATTTTGGGAATAAATATATCTCTACATATAAATCTCAATGTTTTAAGGAAGTTTATGATTTTATGTTGGGCCACACTCATTGCAGTGCTGGGCCGCATAAAGCCCGCGGGTCACGGGTTGGACACCCCTGATTTTAAAGTATCAATTATAAATTCCATATGGTGGGTTAATCACCCAAAATATAATATAGGTATTAAGATTTTCAACTCAATGTTATATTTTTATTTTTTCCTTACCGTGAAACACCACTAACATCAAACTCATTATAACTTATCGATGAAAAGTTTTTGTATTTTATAGAAAAATATATTTTTTGAAACTGACATAAAAATACTAATAAAATAATTAAAATTTAAAAATTAAAAAAAATTTAAATGTATAAAAATTCTAGGCAGGTTTATTTTTTAATTTTTTAAATTTTCATTATTTTATTGAAATATGTTTCACAAAGAACATACACTATTCTTCCTCTTAACAAAAGTTAGAAATAGTAATTCGAACGATTCAAGTTGGTTCCAAAAAATAAAAAAAAACAATAAACAACATTATACCTACTTTGCACACAGGCAAACCAACTAAAATCAGTATTAAGAAGTGAATTTAATTTTATTTAGGAAACAAATCAAAGATTTTAGTAAAAATATTTTTACACTGTATATCAGAGGATTTCGTCCCCTTGGGAATCGAACCCAAGCGCTAACTAGCTTGCCGGGCCGTTAGCCAAACCCTTAAGACAAATCTCTCTCCGATATGCAACATATATAAGAAATAAAGGAGCAAATTTTTCACTCCCTTCAACTCGAAGGTAATAGTAAAAAATCAGGATAAACTGAAAAAAGTTTTCAGTATCAGGTCCTTTATTTAAATAATTAATGTGAAGATTTAAGCTGCTTTTTTGAGTTTCTTTTTTTGAAAAAAGATACTCAAATAAGATGCTTAAATCTTTACATTAATTATTAAAATCAGTATATTTCATTAAAATTTGAACATATATGTTGAACAGATGCTAAAATTTTTACTAAATTTGAAAATAGAGGTAAATTCGGCTCCCGAGAGTTAATTAAAAAAAAATCTTAGGTGTCGAGACGGTTCAATAGTCTAACACTAGCATTTTAGTTACGCTCCCTTACTCCCCCCACACAGAGGTATTTTCTAAAAAAACACTTTTATGGACCCAGGTTTGAAATCTAAAGATATGTATATGGATCTAACAATTTGGTAAACTTTAATGCTAGCAAAACACAATGCTGCCTAATTTCTAGGCGCGCAGATAGGAACCTTCCGGACATTTCCTTTGATTCGAGCTCATTGAAATTCCGTAATAAAATATCAATGTTAGGTGTCACCTTAGGTTCTGACCTCTCTTGGAATGACCATATTATCTCAGTAGCAAAAGCTGCAGCATGTAAGCTTGGCTTTCTTTTCCGACCCAACTATTTTTCACCCCCACTCAACTCCTTATATTATACCTACAAGGCTAAAATTCGCCCCTGTCTTGAATAATGCTCGCATTTGTGGAGAGGAGTCTCCAAGTATTCTCTTAATACCTTAGATGCAATTCAGAGGCGAGCTATCAGACTGATAGGCGATCCTACATTAACTGACACTCTCGACTCCCTAGCCCATCGTAGATCAGTCTCCGCCCTTTCCCTTTTTTATAGATATTACCATGGCTTTTGTTCTGACGAAATAAATTCGATAATCCCACCAAAGGCTTCATTTGCGCGAAATACACGATTTTCTAAAATTCAACGCCCCTACGCGCTTAAACTAGATACTAATCGAACAAACGCATTCGCCAATTCATTTATCCCTATGACATCTAGAGACTGGAACTCTCTTCCCCCGACCGTCTTTCCAGCTACTTATAACCTTCAATCTTTCAAGACCAGCATCCACAGATACCTTCGACTGCTACCAAATCCCTAAATCTCCCCTTATCTTCACGTTACAAGGGTCCACCACGGACTTCAGAGGTTGTACCTTCTTGGTGCAACTTCTTCTTGTATCAAATTCATTATAAAAAAATGTAAAAATTTCAACTTCGAATTTTTTACGAAAACAAAAATTCTATTACTACTAACTGTAATGATAGATAGTCAAGATCACTCAGGATAATATGCAAAATACTTCGATTAAGTTGTATTATACATAGTTAAATAAATATACAGTGAAATCGTCATAAAAACCATACAAATATACAATTAAAATTTTTTTTTTAAATATTTTATTTGATTAATACATATTGAATACTTGTTACTAGTATAAAAACTTAATAAACAAATATATATATACAAACCACTTATATATTCATATTTAAGTGAAATAATTGTCACACTTTAAGAATTTTCCAAAAAGACAAAATCTAGATGAGGGGCTGATTCGTTGAGTTGACTCGGAAGTTAATTATACCTAAATATAAACTTTAGTCAGCAAATTATAAAAATAATAATCATCAACACAATCCCACAGAAAACTAGCATAATTCGTTTAACTATGATTCTTTAAAAAAGTTTCATTGCTGTGGCTCAATGGACTGACATATATCTTAAAAATGAATAGTTTATTTTTCTAATTTTTTTATTCTGAAAATAATAAATTAAAATTTCAAATAACAATTGGGTTTATTATAAATAAAATTTATATCTAGGTTCTTTTGAATATCGATTGGAAAAACCAACTTAATTTGGAATTCTTCAACACGTTTTCAATTAACTTTCGCTCATCTAATAATAATATAGTTTTAACAATAACATTAACAATTGAAGTGTTGCATATCCTTATTCGAATTCATTTGGACTATTTGTAACTGTAAAATAGAGAAAATAGGTTTTAATAAAGGAATAAATTATTAATTATGACTAAAGCGTGTATTTGCAAAGAAATTTATTTAAATTATTAGAAACTTTTTCGAATAAGAGTCAATATCTATCTATCCATCCATACTTATAGGCTTGCGAGACGCCGCTGATTGATTTTTTTAATTTTAAAACCCGCTAATAGTTCATAACAAATAAAATTTATTAAAATTAGGAGATTTAAATTATTATTTTAAAATCCACTACGGATTCCATGGGAACGTTGCAACATCCTGGTCAGCAAGATGCCCGCCGAACGCGCGATTCGCAGCTGGTATAAAAAATAAATTATTTTTGAAAAATTACAACCATTATTTTTCAGCTGAATAATGAATATGTTTAATCATTTTTAACCAGGATCGTTTAGTAAAGTTTTACTTACTATAAAAAAAGAAGAAAATAAACGATCTCCTAAACTTAGCCTAAGATTAATCTTTTATTTTAATTTTTTCAGTCTCTTAATTTGATTCTTTTTTAAATGATTAGGCTCTTTTAAGTTTCGATTTTATTTTTATTTTGAAGTCTATATATTATAAGCACTAGGACTAATTTAAATATATAAAAATTCTAGGCAGGTTTTTTTTTAATTTTTTTAAATTTTCATTACTTTATTAAAATATCTATAACTAAGAACATACACTATTCTCCTCTTAACAAAAAATAAAAATAGTAATTCGAGCGATTGAAGTTGCTCCCCAAAAAATCAATAAACAACAATTATACCTACTTTGCACCCAGGCAAACCAACTAAAGTCAGTATATTTCATTAAAATTTGAATATATATGTTGAACAGATGGTAAAATTTTACAAAATGTGACAATAGAGGTAGCGTCGAGACGGTTGAATAAGTCTAACACTAGCACTTTAGTTACGGTCCCTTACCCCCCTCCCCCCACACACAGAGAGAGAGAGAGAGAGAGAGAGAGAGTATTTTCTAAAAAACAGATTTATGGACCCAGGTTTGAAACCTAAAGATATGTAAACATTTCACACTTTAAAAATTTTCCAAAAATACAAAATCTAGAAGAGGGGCTGAGTCGTTAAGTTGGCCCAGAAGTTAATTATACCTATATGTAAACTATAGTCAGCAAGCTATAAAGAGAATAATCATCAACACAATCCCACAGAAAACTAGCACGATTTGTTTAACTATGATTCTTTAAAAAAGTTTCATTGCTGTGGCTCAATGGACCGACATATATCTTAAAAATTAATAGTTTATTTTTCTAATTTTTTTATTCTGAAAATAATAAATTAAAATTTCAAATAGCAATTAGGTTTATTCAACATAAAATTTATATCTAGTTTCGTTTGAATATCGATTTGAAAAACCAACTTAATTTGGAATTCTTCAACACGTTTTCAATTAACTTTCCCTCAACGATTAATAATATAGTTTTAACAATAACATTAACAATTGAATAGTTGCATATCCTTATTCGAATTCATTTGGACTATTGTAACTATAGAATAGAAAAAATTGGTTTTAATAAATTATTAATTATGTATATATTGTGTATTTGCCAAGAAATTTATTTAAATTATTAGAAACTTTTTCGATTAAGAGTCAATATCTATCTATCCATCCATACTTATTATAATAGGCTTATGAGACGGAGAGTTCCAGATTTAAAATTAGCACTTTTATTTTTCGAAAACTTCAGAGTAGATTTTTTTATTTTAGAGAAAAAATTATCAGGCCAAATTGTTGTGTGTTTTCCAGTATCTACATATAAATCTCAATGTTTTAAGCAATTTTATGACTTTATATTGTGCCACGGGTTGGACAGCCCTGGTTTAAATCGAATGGGATTAAAGAAAGATATTAGAAATGATAATTGATTTTTTAAAAGGGTCACGAATATAATAATCCCTGACTTTCCATTTTTTATTGATATATAAGAACGTGCAAAGATCTAAACGACAAGTCCTGACAAGTTTTAGTTCAGGGGAGAAATTATCAATTAATTGTGATTGTTCTAAAAACCCAATTCCTTGACCCATTGTACTAGAATGATATAACTATAGACTTGGTTAGTGTCGTAGCATATAAATGACTGGAATAAAAAATATTTTAGAAAATAAAAATATGAGAAGAAGAAGAATTTTTAAATATTTTAAACTTCATTATTTTTTATCTTATATAGCTGAGATTATAATTTTGCTTTTAGTGAATTTTACTCTTGAAAAAAAACTTCACGTATTGTACAAATGTATATTCATATTTCGAAAAAGGGAATAAATATATCTCTACATATATAAATCTCAATGTTTTAATGAAGTTTATGATTTTATTTTGGGCCATACTCATTGGAGTGGTGGGCCGCATGCGGCCCGAGGGCCACGGGTTGGACATCCCTGAGATAAAGGATGCACTTAGTATGAAGGTGAAAATTTTCATTGAAATCCGCAATGGCGTAACTATACCGTTGAGGCCCGTATCATCGGATGGGGCCCTATCTCAATGTAACGGAGCTAAAACAACGATGTAGTTTCTTTTTAATAAATCACTACGTAAGTTACTAACAAACGCTAATATAAATATTGTGTGGAATTTTCTTTCATTTTCTAGTAATTTTTAATTTAAAGAGCGTATTGGATTGAAATAACAATTTTATTTTTAGTCAGAATTTTAATTATTAAAATAACTTAAAAGACAAAACATAGACAAAATATTTCTTACATAGCTGACAGAGTTGCTACATCTCCGCGTCTACAATTGGCGACGACTTTAATACTATGTATCGGATTCTTTCTAAAACTGGGCGATATCTTTTCCCTACAATTGGGTTCACATCTTAATACATTTTTTGTTTAATGTGTGTCTGTACTCTAGTAGGTAACTTAAATTAATTGAATACAAAACTAATAAATTTTACTAAATTTTGTAATAATATATGTTAGGATCCTTCTGTGATTGCGGGCCTCTCGGGTCGGGAGCCCCGGCAATTTTTCCCGTCCTGCCACCCTATTGTTACGCCACTGCTAGAGAGGGGGAGTCCCTAAAAATAATAACATTAATAATATAATATGTAAATGCCAAGTTTCAGGAAAATAATTCCTACTAAAAATGTGAAATCAATAAATATATAAATGGACAAGTAAAATGAAAAACATGCGTTTTAATTACAGTTATTATATTCTCAACTCATTTACTAAATTGTTAATGGTGATCTTGAAGGCACATTAGATCTCACTACTATTTCTGGAAAACGGTTTTTATTACTCGAACTTGACCTTTTTTTCAGGAGTGTTTTTCCTGGGATTTAGATTATTACTCTATTACTCGGAGGGCCGCATCAAAGAACATGGTGGGTTGCAGGTTGCCGACTCCTGGTTTAGAGGACT
The DNA here is from genome assembly GCA_024734495.1 of Forficula auricularia. Classification (NCBI taxonomy): domain Eukaryota; kingdom Metazoa; phylum Arthropoda; class Insecta; order Dermaptera; family Forficulidae; genus Forficula; species Forficula auricularia. Next base: position 5,260,366 of record JALMQS010000087.1, on the reverse strand, counting down.
TGAATCCCTCCCACCAATCATTGACCAAATATTTTCTTTAAAATTAATCAACACTTTTATATGAGAAAGTGAAATTTTTTTCAAGATTACGTCTGCTTCCTGCAAATTTGAGTAATTTTTGCAATTTTTCATCAGAAAACAAACGATTTGAGCTAGAAAGTTAATAGTTTGAGTGAAAATGCAATTTATTAATGCAGTCTAGCCCCAAATCGGTACTTGAAAACGATCGCATAATTACGTCATAGTTATTTGTTGTGTGATCAATAAAAGTTATAATTAATTAATTCAGTTTCTTTTAGCTTCAAGGGTTTTTTGTCAGAGATTTTGAAAAAAAATCCAAATAATCTCGATAATTTATTTTTATTTATTTATACGAAGTCGGTCAAGATTTTATCGACTCCATTCGCTGAAAATCACAATAATTGTAAACTTTTACATGAAAATGGGTGAGTCTTTTTTGGCTTATTTTTTTTACCCATTATACAGTCACATACAGTCATTTTTGCATCATAAAGTGGGAGGCATGTTATTAATTACAAAATCGACTTAATTAATAAAAAAAGTTATTTTTCGAAATCTTTGATCTCATAATACCATACCATCCATTCAAGTGATTTTCGTTTAGTATGCGTTTAAGGTCTTTTGTGAAGTCAAAGCTTAAAATGCTAGTATTTTAATTTCAAAATTCCATTTCCAAAATAGTCCATCTTCGATTTTCAATAAATTTATTGGTTCACTTTATTCAGAATAAATTCAATTTTAAGATATATATAATTTAGGGTTGGTTTTTTTGATTTTAGAAATTTATCCTCATTCTTATTTTTTCAAGTATTACCTTTATAGAAAGCACTATGCTAATATATATATTATTCTTCTTCTTCTTATAATTAACCCCTTCAGACCCAGTGCTCATTGTAATGTACATAAAATTTAAAAAATTTTCCCGCCTATAAAATGAGTAGCTCATATGTTGCTACCACTTTTACATGTTTATGGGTATGTTAACTCCATTTAAAATAAAGTAAAAATTTTCAGAGCCATCCCAACTCATGTGATAATAATATAGCATTTGTAAGAACGGCAACCATAGCCCAACCAGGGATTCGTAGGCAAGTGATTTTGTTTCTTATACATCTTTCAGTATTTTTAAGAAAACTGTTTAAATTTTTTAGTAGCCTAAATTAATATTCAGTATTTATTTAATCTTTTTCCCGATTTTTTAGACTTATTCTGGAAGAAATGTACATTAGAATGTACACATTTTTTTGATAGAAATAATTGAATTGATTTTATTTATTTGATTTACTATTGAGTTGTTTTCAAAAAAAAAAAATTGCCCTGGCATTTTAATTCAGGTCTGAAGGAGTTAAGAACATCCCTCAAAATTTCAAACCAATATCCTTTGAAATATTCTTTTCATACTTACTTTTAATATTGATTTAAATTTGTACTTAATACTTATATACTGTAGACGACGCCACATAAAATAATGTTTAATGTATTTTCAGTACAAAAAAAATGCTAGTTTCACGAAAATTATTAAGTAATATCATAAATTCTAAATATTAATTTAAAAGTATCAACCCATTAGTATTATTTATAGAGAAAAGTAAATTCTTTTCCTTCAATGTTTTCTTTCTTTTCTTAGAGCCTAATGAATCCAGTTCCTCATCTAAGGGATACTTTTAGAATATTACCTAACGATAACCCAATAACCGATTTGGAATCCCGATTGGGTTTTCAGTGGTTTGAGTCGCCACGAGTCATTGATAGTTTGTCACATTTCTTAGCGGTCGACTATTTTTAGTCCAGCGGAGTTTTTCATTTACATAATTACTTTCTCGACTAGTATATAATTGGCCTGTACCGGCATTGCCGTAAATATTTAAAGAGGACGCATTTTAACATACAGTGTTTATAAAATTTAGTTGAATATCCACACGAATTTAGTAGAAATAGCAGGGTCAAAATCATAGCTAAGTTATCATTTTAATCTATTTTTTTCTATATCAAAAAGATAAAACAATTAATTATACGTTAGAAGCTTTATTATTATTTTTTTTTGAACGGCACATTTCCTTCGTGACTCCTCTTTTAGTGTTAGTTGGTATGTAGAGAATACTTTAATACTTCCTTTATCAGCAGACCAGAGTAAGGAGGGAAGATCCTCAGAAACGTCGATTTCGAAACAATATTATAAAGGAAAAATATTTCCAATAAATATTATTTGTTGGAAGTAGTCTCTTGTTATTTCAGGACTGCATTTATTCAATCCTAAGAAATTAATTATACATTTGGAAGATTACCCATGGAGAAAATAAAAAAAATATTTAAAAATTCCTAAATAATACAATATATTTAATTATTATATTTTTTAAATGTGGAAGGAAACGGGAACCATGACGATTTCTCTTCGAGTAAAAAATTCCGGTATAGGTGTAAGACAAGGATGTGTGCTGTCACCAATGATTTTCAACTTATACATAGAAGAAGCGATAAAAGAATTCAAAGACAAAATTGATACAGGTATCGAAATCCAAGGTCAAATGATCGCTATGTTAAGATTTGCCGATGACTGTCCTTCTAGGAAGCAACAAAAAAGAATTAGAGGACGCCCTGAATGGAATTAACCAAATCCTAATAGAAGCAACCAAAATGAAAATTAACAAGAATAAAACCAAGGTCCTAGTATGTATAAAAAAAGAACAAATGAGACAGGAATGCATCAAAATTAACCAAGAAAACATAGAAGGATTTAAGGAATTCCGCTACCTAGGAAGTAAAATAACATGGGATGGGAGAAGCGAAAACGAAATTAAATCAAGAATTGCCCAAGCAAAAATGGGGTTTAATTCATAACAAAAACTACTATGCTCCTCCTCAATTAGCTTAGAAAACAGGAAGATGCTATTGAAGCCATATGTATGGAGCATTGCCATGAACGGGTGTGAAACCTGGACAAATAGAGAAGCGGAGAGAAAGAGATTAGAGGCTTTCGAAATGTGATGCTACAGAAGAATGATGAATATCAAATGGATGGATAAAATTACAAATAAAGAAGTTCTTGGAAGTATCGGAGAAAGAAGAACTTTGTGGAAGAGTCTGAAGAAGAGAACAGGTCACACACTGAGACATGGGGGACTGCTTAGGGATATTTTGGAGGGGGAGGTGGGAAGGGGAAGGCCCAGATTAGAATATTTCAACCAAACAATTGGGGATATGGGATGCGAGACATTTAGAGAGATCAAACAGCTGGCGGGGGACAGAGTCGAGTGGTGGTTGCATCAAACCAGTCTTAGGACTGTATACTCAATGTTGATGATTTTTTTAATTTAATTATAACAGGTGTCTGTTTTGAGTTTTTGAATTTTATGAAAATAATTGAAAACATTTTGTTTTTGCCGAGAGTAGCAGAATTGTTGATTAATAAGGAGAAATCACTGGGGGTTTTCTCTGCTTGATGCAAATAAACATATACCTGAATATAGTATGTGGTATATACCAGTATATAGGTACCTATATAATTTATTTATTTGAGACTATAGTTTCGAAAGTTTGTTCTTCATCATCAGTCTTTTTAATTAGAAATATTTTATCTGTTATTTCTCATGGTGTCAATTACCTTCTATTAAATATAGAAAATTTATTTTGTTGTTATATCAATATAGTCAAATAATTCTTTATGAAAATGAAAATGGCTTGAAAAAAATATGAATTCACGGAATTAAGGTCTACAAAATCATTCGTTTGTGTGACTGGTTTGCTTAGACAACGAAACGAATTTGTTCTCGATTCAATCGGGTATTGACATCATGAAATGTGACAGATAAAACAGAAGACTTGCGATACACTCATACACTCTGGAATGTCTCAGAACAGTGTCGCAAAATGATTAAATTATTAATTATTATTAAATTATTTATTTAGTAATTAAATATATGATCATTATTAGTTGATAATTAAGTTGAATGATTGGGATTCCAGTAGGGAAAAAATGCTACGCCCATTTTCACCCAAAAGTCGTTAAAATAGTTAAAAAAAAAGGGTAAGAAAAATGTTTTAATAAAAGTATTTATCTGACCAAAAACATAAATGTGAAAAAGGGGCCAATTTCGGTACAAACGGCTTCACCTACAAAGGGGTTGAGATCTTAACGGGTACCAAGTTTCATAGCAGTTCTTAAATCATAGCTATAAGAATGTACAACGTCTTCAATTTATTTAAAAAAAAATTGATACTTTCTTTGATATTAAATTTATAACTTGGCAAGTTATAATAGTCAATAACTTACTTTTAACCTGATGATATTTAATACAAGCTTAAACTTTAACTTTGCTAATTGTTCTATTTTATACTATAAACAATTTAATTAGATATAAATTTAATATCAAAGAGCGTAACAAATTTTCATTTAAATAAATTGAAGAACGTTGTTCATCCCTATAGCTATGATTTAAGCAACTGCTATGGAACTTGGTACCCGTTTAGATCTCAACCTTTTTGTCGGCGATTGTACCGAACTTGGCCACTTTTTCACATTTATGTTTTTGGTCAGATATCATTAATTTTTGAAAAATTTTAACCTTTAATTTATCTAAATAATTACATTTAAACATTTATATTAATAATTATTAAATATTTCTCATAAAATATTTGTTAAAAACCCTGTCCGTTTTTCATAAATTTCACCCTTCATTTTAGGTCCTGAAAAAGGGAAAGTTTCACTTTTCAATTTTTTCCTTTAATTGTAGCCCAAACTCTACCAGTATGCCAAATTTCAGCATTCTAGGATCAGCTGAAGTACTTTAGGTTTTTGATATGTCAGTAAGTGAGACAGTGTTAAGAATAGCACTTTTCAGAGCTTAATAACTCAAGAACTATAATAGATTTATTGATGAAATTTGGGATTCTTGGTGTTCTAGTGGGTCTTATTAGGCCTGCAAAATTTCAAGTATGTTAGTCTAATAGTTTTTGAGTTATGGGGGGGTCGAAAGTAGCTTGCAATGGTTCGTGTAAATATACACATAGCCGGTGCGTCGTCCGTTTTTCCGAACTTGGCTGACACACTGCCGTGTGCCTAGATATTAAGCATATTATAAGTACACATAGAAATTTTACAAAACAAAATCCAATCTTTTTTTATTTGCAAACATATTTAAAACTTTGTCGGTGGAAATGTCAATGTCTCTATGAATAGACATAAGAACTAATCCGCTAAGTTGATCTTGGCCACAATAGTTCCTTAGATTCGATTTAAGCCTCCTCAAAGTAGAAAATGTTCTCTCTGGAATGCATGTTGTCACCGCAAAAGTAGCAAAAATGTTTATTATTTTAAATATTTAAATTAATATTTATATAAAAAAACTAATTACCCGGGCTGTTACAAATGTTTTTAAATTGTTTAAAAAAAAGCAAATGACCTCATTATATATTTTAAATAAAAAAATAAAAAAAATAGATAGATATATTTCGGGGGGGGGGGGGGGTTTACCCCCTCTGAACTTTGACCCCCCATGGGTACGGCCTTGATATATATACATATTTATATTTAATTAATAAAGTAAAGGGTGTGTAGTTTCACAGTGAATGAAATAAAACTCAAAGAGGTTTATACAAACTCAATATATTTCGGATTATTAGTCCATCATCAGGAGTTTACAAGTTAAAACTAATAATAATTGAACGAGCGATCACAATTTTTAACATCTAAATCATTGGTACCAATATAACAAAATATAACATTCAAATCATACATAACAACATAACACAAGAAAAACATCAATAAAATTAAAATTTAAAAAATTGTTTCACAAAGATTTTTCTTTTTTAAATATAAAAATATATAAATATAAATATAAGAAATCTAGGCAAATATGAATATTAATATAAATAAATAAACCCTTAATTACAAGTATAAATATTTTTTTTTTATTTATTTATTTAACAGGGTATACAAACATAGGACCTTAGGTCCCACCTAGTGTTTATACATAATTTAGCAACAATATTTTACAAATTTGGCAAAAGAGTTCACCAATACACAAATTTTATGGGGGAAGAAGAGAAAAAAAAGTAGAGAAAGATTAGAAGACATAAAGGAAATAAGAGTAAGGAGTATCAGTTATTGGGGGGATCCATAAAGAACGAAGACCTGAGAGCACCAAGAGTCGGGTTTGCATGAAATTTGGATGGAAGTTCATTCCAAAGCCCTGCACCCGCCAATTTGAAGGAACGAAAGAAGTGTTTAGTTTTATAGTGCACCTGCACTAGCGTTGTCTTCCTGGTGGACGATATAAAATTTTTTAGAATTAAATTAGAAAATAAAATTACAAATTTAAGTTATAGACACAAAATTAATTATAAATATCAATGTACAAATAAGCATAAATCACATATAGAGATAAAGATTAAAATAAAACATAATAGAGATAAATTAGATGAGATAAATTACAATATACAACAATTTTGTGGTTATCTCATATATCAGTATGTCATTTATTTTAGAAGGCTGAGGGCGCGTGGTTTGAATTTAATTTTGATTGTAATTTGGGAAATTTTATATAGTTGAGAAAGAATGAGGTTAATAGTGTTAAGTTTTTTAATTTTTGTTAATTAATAGATCTATTATTGTGGAATTTCTAATTTCCTGCTGGTTATTGAGAATTTTATCTTTTTCGATTATAGCTTTCTTAATTTCAGTTGATTCTAATAGGTCTAATTTTCGGCTTTTAGAGGCGAAGTGTGAGTGGTATAGGATTCTGGGGTGAAGGTGAGTGATTGTTTTCAACAAGGTGATCTGCGAAGGCGGAGGTTGGATCACTCTGTGTGGTGTCTGACTGCAACTTTCTTAGCGCTAAGATATTTGGTATATACGTTAGGCCCAAAGAACAAAAACGCCCATTGAGCGAAAAAACATCTGCAACGCGTTATTCTCACATTTCATCTAGTTAGGTAGTAATCTATTATTGAAATTTTCTGAATTTCAATAGACTTTTTTACCGGTCCTCCTTTCACCTATAATAATAAACTCGTCTTTTTCGATGGACTGCATTAAGGTTAATTTCTATTGTGCTAATTAAGAAAAGCCACTGAGAAGAAATCGAAAAGCTCTCTGTCGTAAATGAATAGAACTAATCATGGAAATAAATGGTCATTGTGCAAATGTATTGATGCATTTCTTCTTTTTATTTCATTTTTTTTCATTTTTGGTGTTATTATATGTCGAGGACAAGTTCAAAAAATAATAGGAAAGATTGTTGAGGAATATCTGTCTCTCTCTCTTTTCAAGCGGAACTCCCTGACTAAGCATTTCATGTTTTCTGTTATGTCAGCATCGCAAGTGAAACCGTTTTCAAAACTGGATGAAGTGGGTCGTTTTAGTGGACATCTTGGATTTTTTGGACTAGCCTTGCAAGGGCCTTCTAGACTCACTTCACATGGATAACCACGCCCTTCGGAAAATTCTTTTTTAGCAACTTTCAGATTTGCAAAGCTAATGACTCTGAATCACTAGCATCCACGGATTGCGCCAAGTGGAATGGATCCAGAATTCTCTTCAATTCGGTTTGACGAATTTTAACGAATGCCATTCTTGGAAGATTGAAAAAACTTTATAATGATTATTGGATAGAAGGCTAATTGAAAAAGGTGAATAGCAACTCGTCTTGCAATAGTAAACATTAGGGTGGGAAGAAGAGTTCTCAATTTTTATGTCCAATGACATCATCCCATGAGAATTTCAAAAATTGTTTCATCAAAAGTAAACAAGAATAAAGAATAGACCTCCCGTGATGGGAATAGCATATTAATTAAAATTTTCTCGATGATTCGACCTCTGTTTTCAAGTGTAAACTCAAAAAATCGCCACGTTAGCATTTCTTTTATGGCTTTGGGAATTACTTTAATAAGAGCAGCTAGCCGGGCAGCTAGAGTATTAAATCAAATCACCATTTTAAAAAATCTTTTTCTCTTTTGGCTTTAAAAATGTTTCTAAATCGAGGAATAATAATAATTATTGTTATTTTTTGTATCCGCTTGTGTATCTGGATCCGATACCCGGGAAAACTTGAGAACAGAAACTTAATAACTATTTTTAATTACATTAAAGTAACTTAAAAATACTATACAACTCTATTATTTATCTAATCAGTATTGTCAGGTAATTAGATACATGTACAAGATGCAACTAATAGATACCATTTTGAGGATTTATAGTTGTTTATCTAGATATTTGGAAAATGCATATCTTTATTTGTTTCTTCAAATTACAATGTAGGTACAATTTTCAGTAGTGTCTATTTAAAAAAGATACGCTTAAGGTTCAAAATTTTTAAAATTGATCTCACATCTTTTTTCTTCTCCCAGTAAGTCTATATCGTCCACCTTATGATGATTTTTTTTTTACTTTATCCAATGCGAAGCATGGGGAAAGTATTGTAACCGGTCTCGCGGCAAGCGCGGCTTCAAAGGGTCCTCAGGTAGACTACGGAACCCATGGTCTCAATTGAAGTCATAAATTGTAGTATTCAATTAGGTTGAATTTTAGCACGTGACGGTTTTGCAAAAAATACATGGGGTCTCGTCCAGGGGCCAAAAAGTTCGATTTTTTCAGGAAGTGCGCGCGGATGGATGTATGTTTTCGTTTTTTACGTCCACGATTATATCCACACCATTTCACCGATTGAAATGATATTAAAAACCTATCATTATTTTAATAAACTGAAGCGCTGATTAGTTTTTGGTACATATTGGCCCACAAACGTTAGTACTTTATTTCAGTACTTTTTTTAGTTTTTTCTAAATATCTTGAAAATGACTTAACCAATTTTGATGAAATTTAATATAATAATTAAGTCCTCTGGGGACCACAAAAAAGTTTAATAAAGTTTTTAGTAAAATTATATTTTAAAGTACTTTACTCTATAGTAAGATAGTACTTTTAAAATTTTTTTTTTTTAATTCTTTAAAATTTATTCATTTGATCGTTGCAATATACCTGATTTAACCTAACTTAAGTAATGAATAGATAGGCTTCTCTCTATGAAATGCTAAAAATTTCAGAGGAAAGTTCATAAGTAACCATAGCAACTGCGTTGTTTTCTTATCAGTTACCTTTGCTAAAGACAATCAAAAATAGCGATTGATTCTCTTCTATTACTTGAGGAATAACCATTCTACATTGGATTTTTGACGTTTCGGTTTTTATTGGTAACTAATGCTGAAGACATAGAGGAATCGACTTAAAATCAAAAATAACGATTGCTTCTCATCTATTATTTGTGGAATAACAACTTCTACATTGAATTTTTTGACGTTTCGGTTTTATTGGTAACCATTGCTGAAGACATGGAGGAATCGAGTTAAAATCAAAAATAGCGATCGATTCTCATCTAATTCTTGAGGAAAAATAATTATACAATAGATTTTTGACATTTCGATTATTATTGGTAACCGGTGCTGAAGACATGAAGGAATCGGCTTAAAATAAAAAATAACGATCGATTCTTATCTAATACTAGAGGAATAACCTTATTGCATTCCATTTTTGATGTTTTGACTATTAATGGCAACCTCTACTGAAATCGAGATGTTTACGCGCAAGCCTTGAGTAACGGTGTTTCGGTGATAAGAAACGAAGCCAGCCGGGCGAAAGCCACGCACGCCAGTTCTCTTTCTTCGTGGGAGACACGAGGTCTCCCAATAACGAGGGATTTTTCAACCCCTTCTGCACCACTGAAGACAAGGTGAGATATTCAAATATATTGATTTATATCTAACCAAGCATTTTTCATTTATTACAAATTAATTTAATTTTTTACTTTTAAAACAATGTATTCATGAAAATTCTTGCACACGCTCGGCGAACTGAGCTTATCGGGTAACAGGACTTTTTGATCACCCATAATTAATTATAATTATGCGTGATTTAAATAAAAATTCAAATTTTAATCAAATTAATAACAAAAATAAAAGCTTTAACAGCTACATTACTAATAAGGACTCATTGAGTTCAATAAAATTTTTATTATTCGTGTGTGAATTTTGAAATTGTAGGAAAAATCGAAAACATTTTCAAAACTCGGTACGGCCTCTTACTGCTTTAATGGTTTATCAATTGTTTTTATCAGCGAACGTTTTGAGTAAAAAAGATGAAACTTATCACTCATTTGTACTTTATTAATACATACTTGAGTGTTCAACGTATATTTTTAGTTACATCCATTCAAAAGCTCTTCCAAATTAGAATTCGATTTTATTTTCTAATTTTCTACATTTTTCGAAGCTAGATAGCCCAGAAATTTAATCATTTTTTATAATATATTTTATTGATATATAGGTCTAACATTTAGTTACTAAAGCTTTGTGAAACATAGCATTAATGTTTTTATTGGTATTAGAATTCTTAAACAGATAATATAGTGGAGTAAATAAATATCTGACCAAAAACATAAATGTGAAAAATGGGCCAACGGCTTCGCCGACAAAAGAGTTGAGATCTAAACGGGTACCAAGTTCCATAGCAGTTGCTTAAATCATAGCTATAGGGATGAACAACGATCTTCAATTTGTTACGTTCTTTGATATTAAATTTATAACTCTGCAAGTTAAAATAGTCAATAAATTACGTTTAACGTGATGATATTTAATACAAAGCTTAAAATTTATCTAGTTGTTCTTATTTTATACTACAAACAATTTAGCTGGATATAAAACTTGGCAAGTTATAAATATAATATCAAAGAACGTAACAAATTTTCATATAAATCAATTGAAGAACGTTGTTCATCCCTATAGCTATGATTTAAGCAACTGCTATGGAACTTGGTACCCGTTTAGATCCCAACTCTTTTGTCGGCGAAGCCGATTTTACCGAACTTGGCCCTTTTTTCACATTTATGTTTTTGGTCAGATATCATTAATTTTTGAAAAGTTTTATCCTTTAATTTATCTAAATAATTACATTTAAACATCATTTATATTAATAATTATTAAATATTTCTTATACAATATTTGTTAAAAACCCTGTTCGTTTTTCATAAATTTCACCCCTTCATTTCGAACCCTGAAGAAGCGAAAGTTTCGGCTTTTCGATTTCCTCCTTTATTAATGTTCCAAGCTTTACCAGTATGCCAAATTTCAGAATTCTAGCTTGATTGTATTTTCACTATATGTTAATTAAGCCTATAATCAATTTCACCCTTTCATTTTAGGTCCTGAAAAAGGGAAAGTTTCGCTTTTTCGATTTTTCCCTTTAATTGTAGCCCAAACTCTACCAGTATGCCAAATTTCAACATTCTAGGATCAGCGGAAGTACTTTAGGTTTTTGATATGTAAGTCAGTCAGTTAGGCCCGGTTATATGTCGCAAAGTAAATGCTTTTTACCATTAACCAAGGTAGATGGTAAATGGAGCCACTGGGATGGCCAATCAGCTGACAGGCACATTCAGTGGCTGATTCAGGCGCATTCAGTGGCTGACATCTGATTGGCCATCCCAGTGGCTCCATTTACCATCTACCTTGGTTAGTGGTAAAAAGCATTTACTTTGCGACATACAACCGGGCCTTAGTGGAGTCAGTCAGTGTTAAAAATGGCACTTTTCAGAGCTTAATAACTAAAGAACTATATTAGACTTATTCAAGAAATTTGAGATTCTAGGTGTTCCAGTGGGTCTTATTAGGCATGCAAAATTTCAAGTGTCAAGTTTAATAGTTTTTGAGTTATGGGTGGGTCGAAAGTAGCTTGAAATGGTTCGTGTAAAAATACACATGGCCGGTGCTTCGCCCGTTTTTCCGAACTTGGCTGTGTCTAGATGAGAAATATTTATAGTATAAAAGAGGAATAGTAAGGAATTGGACAATAAATTAAAAAAAGAGATTTTATTAAATGAGCCACGTTTCGTCGATTTATTTTGGCTTCCTCAGTCACCCATTTTATCACTCTTTGTCAAAAGACAATTCCACTATGCGACGAAATATCCTTAAGCTTTTTTACTTTATCCAATGGGAAATCTTAATAAAATTTACTTAGGTCAAGCTTGAGAGTGAATTATTCCAGGGATGCTCTTTTTCTCTTTATAAAAATTATTGATAGGAGTTGCGAGGACTTGTATTTTCTCCTTATCCCGCAGTTGAAAACAAGCTCAGACAAGTCTTGCAAATTATTTTTTTTTTTCATTTGCCTTTTTACTTTATCCAATGAGAACCAATTGAAATGAAATTTAAAACCTACCATTATTTTAATAAAATGAAGGGCTGATTAGTTTTTGGTACATATCGGCCCACAAACATTAGTACTTTATTCTAAATATCTTGAAAAATGAATTAACCGATTTTTATGAAATTTAATATCCTAATCAAATTCTCGGGAGCACAAAAAAGGTTAAGTAAAGTTTTTAGTAAAATTATATTTTAAAGTGCTTTTCCCTAGAGTAAAATATTACTTTTTGAAATTCTTTAAAATTTATTCATACTATCGGTTTAATATAGCCCATTTAACTGTGTATAAGTAAGAATGGATAGGCTTCTCTCTGAGAAATGCTAAAAATTTGGGAGGAAATTTGATAAGTAATCATAGCAACAGCGACGTTTTCTTACCTGTTACCTTTGCTGAAAACATAGAGGAATCGACTTAAAATCAAAAATAGTCACCGATTCTCATCTAATACTTGAGGAATAACCATTCTACATTGGATTTTTGGCGTTTCCGTTATTATTGGTAACCATTGCTGATAACATGGAGGAATCGACTTAAAATCAAAAATAGCGATTGATCCTCATCTAATACTTGAGGAATAACCTTATTGAATTCCATTTTTGATGTTTTGACTATTAATGGTAACCTTTACTGAAAACATGGAAGAATCGACTTAAAATCAAAAAGACTAAATTCCTTTTTCGGAAACAACTCATGGTCAAAAATCCAATGTAGAATGATTATTCCTCAAGTATTAGATGAGAATCGATTATTTTTGAATTTAAGTCAACGTGGATCGCAAATACGCAAATATCCAGTGATATCTGATTAATAATAAAGGAATGAACACATTCATAATTCAAATGACTTTGGATAAAGTTTAACAACGATACGTTGCAGTTTATTTATTTTCGACATCACTAATATTTGATTATTCCTCCTCCCCCTCTTCCTGCAAAAATCAATCGATTAAAATTTAAATTCTATTTTTTATTTTGGGAAAAATGAATACATAAAACTTCTAAATTTCAAATTTTTATCTTACTTAGTTTACGAGCTATACGGGAAGGCATTGTATCGAAACTAATTAAGTCCTGTTTTGCTTTTGAACGTAACACTAAAAATGGATAACTCAACTATTTTTTCACTTTTCATTTTCTCTTAATTAAATACTTGTGGTCAGAAAGTTTGAAAAAGTTGCAGGTCTCTGATCTGATAAAAAATAAATAAAAATAAAGCTCAAATGAGTAATATAAATAGAAAAAAAAATCAAATTTGTGTCCTTTAGATCAGCTCAAAAAGAGCAATTTTTTATGGCTCATATTTTCGGTTACCATTTTAAGACTTGTCGCCAAGATCTTATAGGCCTGTCTCCTCATGGTCAACTAATCTGCCTAAATCTCTCCAGTAAGTCTAAATATGCCACGGCTAAGCTCCGTTATGTTAAATGACATTGCCGTGACTGGCTTAGCTGTTAAATAAGAATTGATACAATCAATTATGATAGATAAATTAAAAATATGTAACAGAAACATTATTAGTATACATAATAAATTAGAATAATGTAGATAAATGATAATGAAACAGAATATTTAATTAATTCAATTAATAGAACTAAGAAATAAATTAAAAATAAAGAGAAATAAAGAGACTGTCTTCTGCTTGATGCAAATAAACATACACATACCATATATATAATATATCAAATATAAATATGTATATATATATATATATATATAATTTATTTGTTTGAGACTATAGTTTCGAAGGTTTGACCTTTACTCGTCAGTCTTTTTAATTAGAAATATTTTATCTATCACCTCTCATGGCGTCAATACCCGATTGAATAGAGAAAATTCGTTTCGTTGTCTAAGCAAGTTAGTCACACAAACGATTGTACTAGCTTTAATTAAGAATTTCTCAATATGATTTCAAAAAAGATAATTTTGTCAAAAAATCTGAGAAAGAGAAGGGCTCAGATGATAAGGTTTATTTTGAAACACGAAGGAAGGTGGGGGAGGGGGGGGCGTTATGTGTGAGGTATTAAAAAAAGGTTAGGTAAGACATAGATTAAAATATTTTAATTAATGATATGGATTGTGGGACTTGAGTATTGAAAGAGTTGGAATGCGATTGTTGGATAGAGCCGAATGGTAGGGTGGCTGCGTCAAACTAGTCTTAGTACTGCATTACTCGATGATGATGAAACTCCATTTTTTCCTACTGGATTCATCAAAAGAGATTAAAAAAGAATAGTGAGATTTGATGAGGAAGGTACATTTTTAAAGATTTAGTTTGCATCATCACTTGTAATTTGTTTAGTTTTAATTCGAACATCACAAGTTGCCAAAAGTGATCATCACATAAATAAAAGAAAAATACAATAATAAATATATCTATAAATCAAAAGAGAACAAACACCTAATCATAGTTTAAATATTAATCTCTTAAAATAAAAAATTCGGCACGTTCTGATGTGGCCATCCACTTGGCTTTACCATACACCCTGGGTTAGATTTTGCATTTTTAGACTACTGGGGGACCACTGATTATGTATAAAAAATTTGGTTTAGTTTGGAACAAGTGCCCAGATTTTCATTCCCGCCCCCCCCCCAATTTGGGTGGTTTTTGCATTTTTATACTTCTAGGAGCCTGCTGATTATCTATAAAAAATTTGGTTGAGTTTGCTCAAATGTCCTAGATTTTTGATCCTACACCCCCCCCCCCCCTTAGACTTCTGGAAGCCCACTGATTATGTATACAAAATTTGGTTGAGTTTGGTCAACATAGTCTAGATTTTTTATTTTTGACCTCCCTTTAATTTTGACACCAGAAAAAACATACTTTCGTTATTATAGGTTTATTTTATAGTATATTTCATATTAATTGTTTTTTTTAGTTTGAAAATATTATAATTTTAATTTTTAACCCCACTCCCCCCTTAATTTTGGGTTGATGTGCACCAAAATCAATCACCTCTTAATCTCAATGAACCAAAACTACACGTGAAATTTGGTTTTGATATTCACAGTTTTTGAGCTAGAATTTGGTAACGCACAAACTAACAGACGAACAGACTAACAGACATTTCGACAAAACAGTTATTATCTAGAAAAATATAATTTTTTTATGTTCACCTATTAGGGTTTTTTGTAGAGCGAAATGCCATGGTTTCGCCCAATTTTTTTAATCAAAATAGTTTTAGCCGTTTTTGAGATATTTCGAAAAAAAGAAGAAAAAAAAAACACTTTTTTCATGCAGAATTACAATACTTGACGATACCCTGTATGGTAATGTAAAAATAATTAAATATAAACTCATGAAATTTCGATATTAAGGTTTTTCTTCCTTAGAGAATTAATCCAACTGCTCTCGACTGTTGAGAAAATTAACCCTTCTGACATATAAAACAAATATTTCTACTAAGATTTAAATTCGTTTCGTTGTATAAGCAAGCCAATCACACAAACAAATGATTTTGTAGACTTTAATTCCGTGATTTCATATTTGTTTTTCAACCCATTTTTGAGTTTTTCCGAAAAACAGCAACTTTTTCCTCGATTTCGATACATACAAGTATGGTAATGTCGAGTAAAGTAAAAAGAAAGGAAAGATTTAGTACGTAAATTTTTGAAGAATTGAAGATTTATTTATAAATAATCAGTTAGTAAAATTTCAATGTAGGTTCTATAAATAATAATAATAAAATTCTCAGTATGGTATATCCTTTTCCCACATCTCTTCTCTTCCCAAATAAGCTTTGTCCTGTATACATGTTTCTAATTTTGTATTCAGTTTTCTATGTTAACTCCCTGATGATGGGCTCAAAACCCGAAATATATATATCGGGATAAAAACTCAAAACATATATTTGTTTTATTTTGTGACACCTACCTTGAAATTTTACTAAGTGATTATTTAAATAAATTGACACGTTCTGATCTGGCCATCCACTTGACTTTACCATACATTTCTGGTTGAGTTTAATACAAGGGCCTAGATTTTCATTTTTGCCCCCCCCCATTTTTGGCGTATAGTTTTTTCATTTTTAGTCTTCTGGTAGCCCACTGATTATGTTTACAAAATTTGGTTGAGTTTGGTCCAAGGGCCTAAGTTTTTCATTTTTTGACCCCCTCCATTTTTGTGGGGCTTGTTTTTGCAGTTTTAGTGTTCTAGGGGCCCACTGATTATGTATACAAAATTTGATTGAGTTTGCTAAAATGGCCTAGATTTTTTATTTTTGACCCCCCGCCCTTAATTTTGGCGCCAGAAAAAAATATTTTCGTTATTATAGGTTCATTTCATAGTATATTTTTATTTTTCTTGTTTTTTTAGTTTGAAAATATTAAAATTTTAAATTTTAACTCACACACTTCTCCTCCGTAATTTTGGGTCGATATGCACCAAAATCTAATCAGCTCTTAATCTCATTTCGTGTGAAATTTGGTTTTGATATTCAGTCTAGTCTTTGCTAACAGACATTTTGACAAAACAGTTATTATCTCGATAAATATAATTTTTTCGATGTTCACTTATTAGAGCTTTTTTGTAGACCGAAATGCCATGGTTTCGCTCATTTTTTTTATCAAAATAGTTTTTAGCCGTTTTTTAGATATTTCGAAAAAAGAAGCAAAAAAAACAACACTTTTTTCATGCACGATTACAATACTTGACCATACCCTGTATGGTAAAGTAAAAATGTTTCACCTTAAACCAACACCTAACTCTTTAAAAATTATTTATTTATAAAAGCGGAAAAACAGAACTTAATCTTAAAAATAGATTAGGGTAGGGCTTATTTCGGATTTTTGGAAATTTCTAACAATCTTGATGAAAAATAGATGACTCCTTTATCTAGAATTAATTCACTTTCACTTTTACAAAAAAACATTTTAATCAACTCCCTTCTCCCCTCTCTAGCACAAAAATACCATCCGTATTTTTTTATATAGTGCGTGATGCTTGATTTATTTGAATCCGATTTTTTTTATTGGATTTGATTTCCAAGTGACTTGAATTATAAAATGGCTAATAAGCTCAAATAAAAGATAATGAGTCATCAAAATAGATCGGCACTTTCTTTTGGGTTGACGCATCCATTGGAAGTTAATTAAGTGAAATGCTATCTATCAAATTTTTATAATGGGATTTTACTTTTCTGTTTACACGAACTTGTTTATTATTAAGAAAGTATTGTAATGAATCTTTGGTTTGTTTGTTTTTTTATAAACTTATGCTAGAATAATTGCGTCAGTTCAATTATTTAACTATTGTTTTAATTCCGGACTAACTAAGGCAAGCGGGTCTCAAACTTTTTTATCCACGTACCACCCAGCCAATATAGCGGTCAAGCCACGTTCCAATTTGTAGTTCGTTTATATTTTTAGCTAGAAAATGTTTTTTGCAAAATGCATAAAAGTTACTTACCCTTTTTCCACTTTACAAATCGTTTTTCTCTCCTGCTATAAGCGTCAGTGTTACGTCAAGTATAGAAAATCAGAATGGTGCTCAACTAATAAAACTGAGGTGTTATGGAAAATTCTCATTATGTCAGAAGGGTTGTATTCACTCTTCGGGAATTGAACCTAGTGCTAAATGTCTAGTCCAGGCTCTTGTGTGAGGTGCACTTAGAACCCTTAAAACTTTTAAATCAAAGATATAATTGGATATATCAATTTTTTAGAGGAAAAGGATCAATAATATGTGTTATATTAAATCATCAATTTCGATGTTTCGCGGTTTTATTACTGCTTCCTCAGACTCTTAATAATATGATAATTTTTTCTAAACACTTTATCAGTTAATTTAGCCTTGTCATTCAGTTATACATATAAAGATTTGAACATACAGTAAACTCCCGATTATCCGATTTGCGGATTATTATCCATGCATGGGAATTTGAGTATAACGAAAAAATAGCTCTTAGAAAAATTCGAACTGATTTAAAAAATCATTAAAAGATTCCTGCAAAAAAGCAAAATCACAGATTTTCTTAATAATAAAGACCATTAAACATGTTAAAATAATTGTCTGTCTTAGAACTGTATAAATATGATGTATATTGAAGGAGACAATAAAAGAGTGTGTCTTCTGCCGGAATTATAAATATTTAATGTATTTATAACGATATACATAAATTAAAAATTTATAATTCCAGCAGAAGACACACTCCTTTTATTGTCTCCTCCAATTTATAAAAATTCTGCTACTCTCAGCAAAAATAAACTTTCAATTTATGGTAATATATTGTATTTCAGAAATAAATAATTATAGTTCGGATTATCCATGCCTCCTCTCCCCACCATTAGCCCGGATAATCAGGAGTTTACTGCACTTTGTTTACACAACACCAATATATATTTAAATAAGCGATAGTAACTTTACAAACTCACTGCACACTCTCAAAAAAAGTTGATGATTTAATATTAGACTTATTATTGTTCATTTTCTTCTAAAAAATTGATATTTCTAATATTTATTATGAAGCTGAATAAAAAAACAGAGATAGAATGTTCATCATTAAAAAATTTCGGGGTTACTCTGATTCTATTTTAAATTTAAAAATACAGTCATATCAATATATTTTCATTAGAATATTTTGAGGGTTTCGATGACAATGAAACGACTATTACTAATACGAATATAAAAGACAAATTCCAAAAGTAGCAGATTTAATATTTCTATAGAAAACCAAGAGATGTAATCATCTACTATCGAGGTGTTATGGATAATTTGGATTATGTGTCGGTGGCATTTCAACCAGGAGATGATGTCCAAAAAAAGAACCCTTCAATTTTTAAAATGTTATTTTATTTTTCACTCCTTTTTGTAAAATTCATCCATAAACGCAGAATTTTTCACATTTTATATTAGATTTTTTATGACACGGTATGAAAATATTCTTGACGTTTTGAAAACAGCATCTACAGCATCCATGGACCGCATGCTACTGGTCAAAAGGGTTATATTCACGCCTTCGTGAATTGACCCGAATGTTTCATGTAGTTGAGTTCACGAAGGCGTGAATATATCCCTTCTGACTTATAATAAAAATTATCCACAACACCTAGGATTTAGTAGTTTACCACCTCTCATTATTTTCTCTAATAATCTTAACTCTTCTACTATCTCTATTTGTTTTTTATATTCAATGGGATATCTCCCGTGCGTAGGATATTGAGTAAAAAGAAGAACAAATAAAGAAGATTCATAAATTAATTCCTGTGAATCAATTGTAATTGATGAAGAGGGCAAAGCCCTCGAAACTATAGTCTCGTTATAAATAAATAAAATTTATAATTCCAGCAGAAGACACACTCTTTTATTGTCTCCTTCAAAAGAGGATTCAGTTTTAATTCAGTTTATTTATTAAAAAATTTAAATAACTATGTAATTTGTATTATTTTATGTTCAAGGGTTACTTGTGACACAACTGAAATAAAAAATTTGATATATTATATATTTATTTATTGATAAATGCGCTGTTGGCTTATGTATAAATTAATTTAATATTGCTATGAGGTATGATGAGCCCTTCTGAACCTGGTGTAATGTTAAAAATGAAGACAAGAAGGAATTTTATTCTGGTTGAATAAATGTAGATGGATTGTCTTGTGTAGATGTTTTACTTTCAAAGCACGAGACGGTTTCGGCGAAAACTCTCCACCATCATCAGTCTAAAAGTACAGAATGAAATTAAAATAAAGTAAATACAAAAAATTCAAAGCTGGCATTGAAAACTAAAACAAAGTACATACAAAAATATAAAGCTGGTATTGAAAACCATGATAATTACACGAAAATACATATGATATTTTCTATTGGTTGGTTTACAATTTATTGATTAATTTTAGTTAAGAGAATAACTTTTAGAGATAGGTGTTGGTTCTAGGTGAAACATTTTATGTGAAACCCAATCCTCGCAATTTTACCCCATTTTTTATTATTAGTTTTATTATTAGAGAAAATGATGCTCAACATACCTTATAGCAACATTAAATTAAATATTTATTTATATTCATTCACTAATCAGTTTCGGTCACTACTGATTGACCATCTTCACTAGTACCACATTATATTGATAATCTCCAAAAACTGAAAGAATATTGTATGCATGCAAATATATATATCCTATTATGTTTTATATGTACTGAAGTTTTTTAAAGAATTGATTAATTTTTATACTAGGTACTACTCAACCAGTGGTGAAAAAATGCGTTTAGTCAATGAATATAAATAAAGTAGGTTAAGACTCAAAATATCTTTTAATCTTATGCAAACATCAATTTTCATCTAACTTAGCTAAAATTAAAATAAACTCCAAACACCGACTATCAAAGTATCTTCATTTCTTCTTCTAATCTCTCGTCTATCTCTTCTTTATCTTCTCAAATAGTTTGTCGTCTATTTATCCCCTTGCTCATCCATCAGTTTCTCATATTCATTCCCAAACTCCTCCACAGCCTTCTACGTGTTCTGTCCTGAAATGGTACGTTCAAAATATTAAATTATCTCTATAAGTCTCAAAACAATTGATTGATTTGTACTAAATTTTAGCTGTTCTTTAAGACCTTACAAAAGTAGCTATCCATGCGAAATTTATGATGAGCCAATATGGAGGGATTCCAAAAATTACATTATAAAATCTCCAAGGCAATTTTTTTTTTTTAAATATTTTAATTTATTTCAATATACAAGTTCATGCAGTTGTACTTTAATATTCAACAAATCACGTTTTCTATAGAGAACTGATGGAATTTATTTCCTTGAATTTTATATCAAATAAAATAAAAATCATATTTGAAATTTGGAAAAAAAACAATAGTTTCTATCTGGAGATCAGCAAAGAAGTTGAATTTCCCACAAACATGAACATTTTACTCTCCTTCAAAAATCAGGAAATGAAATTATCAAATAAAATTTTTAAACATATTTTTGCGATCGGATGGATCTCTAACTAAATATGAATAAAACTACACATTAATTAATACGAGTAAATAATTAAAATTATCATGAAATACTAAATTATAATTGGGTGGTTATTGACGAGGCAGTCCAAAAAAGAAGATAATTTATACTATCTTTTATTCATTAATCGACGCTTCAGAGGCTATTCCCTCCTTCTTCAGAGTTTTGAAAAGTCAGTGAAGGAAATTCAATGCGACATCACCCACTGTCTCCTCCTTCAGTGGCAGTAACAATAATATATTGTATCTCATTCTCAGCAGAATTATAATTTAGTAATTCTGCTGAGAATGAAATACAATATATTATTGTTACTGCCACTGAAAGAGGAGACAGAGGGAAATGTCGCATTGGCTTTCCTTCACTGACTTTTCAAAACCCTGTAGAAGGAGGGAATAGCATCCGAAACGTCGATTTATGAATAAAAAGATAGTATAAATTATTAGTTGAATAAAAGATTTCACTGTCGATGGTAACAGAATTGTTTTTATTTTAGGTTAAAAATAAAATAAAATGAGAGAGTCTTCTGTTTTTTAAATAAAATAATTTTTAATTATTTCTAGAGACTATAGTTTCGAAGGCATTGCCTTCATCATCAGTCTATCACAAATATTTCAAATTAGTTACAAATTAAGATTTATACATAGAAAATTTTGAAAAATATATAATGTCTTTTTCTTCATGTTTCTTCTTGGGAGATTAGAATATATTAAAAGGTAAAATTCAAAAATCAAATTTAAATTTAATCTATTCACAAAATTCCCAAATTAACGATCTGCCAAAACTAATATTACCATATTATGGTAAGATGTCCGAAAAAATAAAACATAAATTAAAATCTTTAGGGTACGCGACAATCTTTAGATCACCATATACATTAGGAAGTGAATTAAGTCAAATTAAAGATAAAAATTCCGAAAAATGAAAAATCCGGTGTATATAAATTGACATGCCAAGATTGCAATGCAACTTATATAGGAAAAAACGGAAAGAAATTCTATCCATTAGGATCAATGAACACAAGAGAGCCTACAAATTAAAATATGAAAATTATGCATTTGCAGAGCATTTAAATGCTCACAATCATAGTTTTCCAGATCAATCCAAAATTAAATTGATCAAAGAAGTCAATGACCCCTTAATTCTTTCTTTAAAAGAATCCATTGAAATTTTAAAATCCTTGGAAAAAAGCCCAATTGAATCTTTAAATGAAAAACTAGAAATTATCAATGACCCTTTTTTAAAAACATTCCATTCATTCAGGTAAAACTCATTAGAAAATGCCTAAACAAAAGAGCAACCCAGATATTGAGCCAGTTATATTCTAATCTCCCAAGAAGAAACATGAAGAAAAAGACATTATATATTTTTCAAAATTTTCTATGTATAAATCTTAATTTGTAACTAATTTGAAATATTTGTGATAGACTGATGATGAAGGCAATGCCTTCGAAACTATAGTCTCTAGAAATAATTAAAAATTATTTTATTTAAAAAACAGAAGACTCTCTCATTTTATTTTATTTTTAACCTAAAATAGTATAAATTATCTTCTTTTTTTGGACTGCCTCATCAATATCCACTCAATTTCACTTATTAGTCCGTCTCCAAAAATTACTCCAAACTTAGTAAATTATATTAATTTATTTATATTTAGTAAATTATAATATTAATTATGTTAAAATAAATAAAAAATTTACTAATAAATATGCTGTCTAAATGGGCTATGTTCCCGGGGACAATAAAGTAAATAAATAAGAATCTAGTCTGAGTTGAAGAAAACGAATAGCATTCTCATAGTATAAATTGTTTCCTTTGCTGATGTCTATAAATATGTGCATGGGTATATTTCGCATGAAGAGGCGAGCCAGCTAGAGCGCCTGCAGCCTATGCAACCCAACAGACTCTTATGGCCAGCAGGAGGAAGATTGCATTCTCTTCTATTCTTGCTCCAACCCAGCTCAATATACTTATAATTCACAATTGCATTCTTTTTCCAGTTTTTTTTTAGATAAATTACTTTATAATTATTACTTGTTCTCACGTTAGGTTTAATTTTATAATGGACCCATAATACAGCAGATAAAAATTCCCAAAGTACCGTAGCTAATTTGGAAAATAAAATTAATAACATTAAATTGATTTAGGATTGTTGAAATATTTTTTTTCTTTTTTTTTACGATAAGGATGTCAAAATAAAAATAAATAATATAAATTAAGACTCGATTCTTGAATCATATAGTAGGTGACAAAACGGGACGTGATAGAAATTTTCATATGTCGGATCAGAGTAAAAGATATTTGTAGAGCTAGGTCTTGAATGATTCAGAAAAATATACAAGGGAATTCGAACTTTTAGATTAAAGGGACAACTGATTAAGGCTTTTACTCAGAACTTTTTTTCGGTTTAGTAGCCCAAAATATTTTTTAAACGAAAATCAGAATTTAAAAATATAGAATAAAAGGCATATGAAATCAGTCACCAATAATTTTTTCGGGCTAGGCAGACGGAGAGGGGGGGGGGGGGTTCAAACATTTTTAACCGACTTCAAAAAAGGAGGAGGTTCTCTATTCGATTGAATTTTTTTTTTTTTTTTTTTTTTTTTTGTGCCTATGTTACCTCATATCTCCTCCAATTGTCAACCGATTTTGAAAATTTTTTTGCATTGGGTCCAGTCTAGCTTCCGATTGGTCCCATTTTTTTTCGATTTTTTTCATAGGTATTAGACCTTTTTTATTAGGTTTGTTTAGACCTAACCTCTTTGTTTATGAACCGATTTCGATGGTTCTTTTTTTATCCGAAAGGGGGTGTCTTAGGGATGGTGTCATATTAATTTGGTCAAGTTCTGACGATATAATCACTATTAATAACATCACTAAAAAGAGAAAAATAAAAATTTTTAAGAAAAAAATAAAAACCGACTTCAAAAAATTAAATGCAACAAATATAAAAATACACTAAAAGGTATAAAATAATTATTATCTTATTTAGTTACAACTAAACGACGAAATATTAACACGAAATTACTTTTTGAAGTTGGTGCCAAACATATACCTTTTATGAATCGCACTCGACGGATCTTACTTAGTACGTTTGGCGGGTACGCTCGCTTATAGGTATAGTTTGTTTGGCACCGACTTTAAAAAGTAATTTCGTGTTAATATTTCGTCGTTTAGTTGTAACTAAATAAGATAATAATTATTTTATACCTTTTAGTGTATTTTTATATTTGTTGCATTTAATTTTTTGAAGTCGGTTTTTATTTTTTTCTTAAAAATTTTTTAAAACAAAAATCAGAATTAATGCAAATTACCGGAATAAAATTTTAGCATATCAGATTCATCAAAATATAAGTTTCGACTAAAAAAACCGAAAATTCATATTTTAAGAAAACTCTTCAGAACACTTCTTTTTTAATAAACAACAAATCGCAGTGTTTAATTTCTAAAAAAAATAGCAGGAACGCTAAGAAAAATTAGCATTAATTCATCTTCTTTAACACTCCTAGTTCTTGATAGTGTAAAAATAAAATACCGGAAAACCGTTCCCTTTGAAATTAAACTCTGATTATTCGTGAGTTTATATTTATATATAGAGTAAGCTAGGTTATTTCATTAGAGTCCGGAACTAATGGACTCTCTAAGTTTGATAAAATTATTTCTAAAAAATTTAAAAATTCGTTCTTTTCGATATTAGTCCAAACCTCTTAATTTAAGATTTTATAAATATTAATAAACGGTCTAGTCAGAAAAAAATCTTGACTTCGAATTCTTTTACTAATTATTTTCATTACCACAAATGGTATGTAAGTACATATTCCCTTTGTTGGGTAGATATAAAAAATAAAATTATATAATAGTAAATCAAAAAGGGAGCTAGTATATATAAAGTCCTGAGAGGTGTGCTCAAGTCACGCCAGATTATTCTTGAGTGTATTAATTAAAGAAATAATATTAAATGATTTCATTCATCATGAGTGATAATGGGAAAAATTTTCTCCGAACATCAAACATTCTATTAATGGTTTTAAAAATTTTTATTTTTTTTATATCTATAATATTTCTAAAATTTAGGGAACGCGGTGTTGGTTTATAGTGAAACATTTCTCCTTGTGAAACACCACCAACTCCAACCTAATTTAATTTTATAATATTTCTATTTCTACATCCATCTATTGATCTTGAGTCCAGCGGTACATTGTATTTAGTGGTGCCAAAAAATGTTTCCCTTAAATCCATTAAGATCTTAGAAAGATTTGATAATATAATCATAAAATATTTGTTTATAATAGAAAGTCAAAGAATTTTTAAATTCGGCTGACTTCTAAAATTTGCTTCTACATACATATACATATAAACCTTCTTTCTTTATATATATGCGAAAAGAAGATTAAATTTTTAAACTTATTTATTCTATCCTTCCCTTTTTCGGAGTTTAGGACTTTACATACATATTTACAGGAGAAGATATAAATATTTATATGTATCAATGGGGTGCAGTGCTGTGGATTCGGCGCATCAATAGAATTTCAAACGTTTAGAGTATTTTCATAAATATATAAGGTCGACTTCAAAATTTCAGGAGGATTTTTAAATTTTCAAATTATTATCCGTTATTTCAAATATTTCTATAAAAAAACATTTTTTCTTTTGAAAAGTATATTGGTTCTCGAAATGAAATAAAATTGTTGCATCGTTTCAAGGGTTCTTATAGAAGGTTCCAAAAAGGGTGCTGATAGAAGGTTTGAAGTCCCTGCATGCATGGTATATCTTCCAGTTCTAGCATGTCAAAGACAAGTCCAGACGAGTTTTAGTCGAAAAAAAATTGTTCTCGCGGAGGAACTATTAAAATAGAAATAATACAAAAAAGGAATAAATAAAGATGATTCGAGAATATTTAGAACAATCTATTTTTGATCAATCTCAATATATAAGATCGGAAATAACTATGAGTGCTATAGACAAGTCATAGCTTGCTTATAGGAATAGATTTAGGAGAAATTTAAGATTTTCTTATAGGACAGCCTGATTCATAGAGGAAGATGATCGATTTCCATCTCAGGGACTGTGGAGTTGAAGTCACAAGATTTAATTTCTGACTCCTACCCTCACTCACCCAAAGCAGTATCCACTTGGGGCAAAGCTCTTAAAATATATTTAAAAAAAAATCTAATGTTAAATTTGAAAAATAACGAAAATGATGCAGCATTAGATGAAATTTACAAAAAAAAGCCAAGATTAAAATAAAATTTCAAAAAATGAAGGATACTTTTTGTACATGATCCCCTGTTGAAAAGTCACCAACCAACTGATATATATATATTTCAAATCAATAACTCCAATAAATAACGTAAAGTAAAGAAAATAGAAAATAATATAGATTATTTTTTAAACTTCCTTTTAAAATAAAAATTCACATAAGCATTTTGGAGTATATTATTACAGCCTAAATTTCATTAGCTCTTAATAGTTTTTGATATATTCTGAAATAAAATTTTTTGAAATATTTCCTCTGAAATAAATATCATTAATCGAGGATAAAAAAATTGCCATTCAATCTTTTTAAGCCTTATATTTAAGAACAATTATTTTAAACATAAAAAAATTAGGTATTAATCATGTGGTTTGGCACTAAAATTTATATAATTTCAAAAAAGTGGTGTTAATATATCTGGCCTGTGAGCAGCTGATATAACTCCTAGATCATATTATAATTATTAATTCAGTTAGTTAAATATACATAACTTAGAATAATTTAAAATGCAAAATATAAATCAAAACCAAACCTAAATATTTTAAATACATTAAATATTTGAATTATTAATTGATTAATATGCTTCTAGGAGCACACTAAACGTGGATTCAAATATTTGTCGTCAATTTTTAAAAGAATCCAGCCAATTTGTTTGGATAACGTTTTACATTATCGTAGTATTATGTTTTCTGGTTTGAAAAAGATGTTGTTGATGCAGAATTCTTGATGATGACGTAAACATCGACGAAAAAACTCCTCTTAATCTGATAACCTTGTGACAGATCAGACACGTTGGCAAAAATGAATAAATAGTTCAGTTGTACTTTTTTTATCATTTACTTTCAAATAAATAATTCGAAAAAGGAACCGATTTGAATGTCGCTTGGTGCTCTCCTTTATGTTTATTTTTGTTTTATCCGCAATATTTGTTTGGTTCTAGGTATTTTGCTGAATTTCGTGCTTGGAGCTGCGGCGGCTGGTTGACATTTTTCTAAATGTTAGTGTTGCCGTTCGTCCTTCCAGAGAAGCCGACCCCGGTGATCCAGTTAGGGAGAGTGAAGGCGACCGACCTGTCGTCCTGCGAATCGCCAAGGAACCGGAAAGTGACTCAATCCCATAGAGAATTCGAACTATTACATAACAAAGCCCGTCGTGAGACACCACTGAAAGTATACCGCACCAAATTCAACCGTTTGCTTCATTCGCGTTTCGATAATAAATACAAAGATGATTTGAATCGTGAGACGTTCTCCCTGGACTATTGTTTCAGTCAAGAAAAAATATCTCCGGATTCCGAACGCTTCAAGCAGTGACGCTTTTGCCAATCATTCGATTCCAAAATTTCTTAAAAAAAATGATTTCCGTTTTGCTTCATTACAACTTCTGTTCCAATTTTATTGCGCTATTAACATTTTTTCTTTCATCTCCTTTATTTTTACTTCAACTTAGTAAATGAAAACAAAGAGTGTATCTTTTGCTTGATGTAAATAAATATCACCCAAAAATGGTATATACCATATATACCTTAAGGGTCATCCGAAGAAAATTTTTGAAATTTAGACAGATTATTATTTAAATACTTCTGCATCGATTGCTGGCAAAACTAAATTTATGAACAATATAATTCCGGACATAGTTAAATTCCAAAGATAGAGTTTTTCAGACTCTTATACATTGCACTGTACTGGATATCGGAAAGTTTACATACATATTTAATTATAATTAAGAAACTCTTCTTACCATTGTTATTAAAAACTAAACCAAGATTAAACAATAACTATTACATTTTTAAAGAAAATTTTAATTCATAGTTAAATAGTTACAACCCAGTTTTTGAGATAATAATTAATAAATAATGAAAAATTTACACTAAAAACAAGCTGGTAACAACGCATTTATTTAACCCAAAAAGTGGGTTAACTTTAGTATTTTTTTGACGTTTTTTCGCTTCAGCCATGGTCGCAACAGCTTTCAATCGCTTATTAAGAACTTTTTATTTTATAAATCTTCCTTTATAATGTACTTTATCTGACATTTCTATGATAAAATATATACAAGGTCGGACAGTGTTGCCAGATTTGTCAAACGAACAACGGATTGGCTAGTAGTGGTACATAAACAGCAAAAAGTTTTGGGATTATGAATCCTTATTGTCTGTACAATATACTCTAGCATTAACTTTTTTGCTAGTATTGTCGCGATACAACTAACTTAAATAGAAAAACACATACGGTACAATAAACATAATTTGGTTTAGTGAGGCCAGACTGGAAGTCAGGGCTGTTAAGGAATTTTTATTCGATCCCAGGAAGGGGCAAGTGCACCGGCTTGCTCTCCCTTTGGACGTCTATATATATATATATATATGCAGGTCTGTAGTGGAGGGTATACGGTGGTAGAGGTACATGGTGGCGTATAGCGTATACCCTGTGGTTTGATCTGAGCAAATAGCATATACCTGTGCTAGGTTGTACATTATATTTTAAATGATAGTTTCATCATTTATAAAATAGTCCATTCCCGGTTTATAGCGTATACCCTCTGATTATTACTGTCCATATAGCGTATTTCTTCTGCTAATTTTACGACTACAGCACTGTATATATGCATATATTAGGATGTTTAGATTCGAACTAACTATTTTCTCTTTTATTTTATACACAAAAATATTGTACTATATGTAGAAAATAATTATTCCCTCTTGATTTTAATATTAAAATGTCGCTCATTAATTTAAAGGTATTTTCATTTAAATTATATGCGAACATGGTTTCTTTTTTTAAAAACAAATTTCCATTGATTGGTGTTTAACTATATTATATTGCATTTAGGCTCATTTTATAGGAAATTAAATCTCCTTCGAAATCAAATGATGTGTGAGCAACACGAATTTCACTTAAGATCTCCTCTTCTGTGAAATCAACTACTAATTTTTCTCCTTCAAATTAGCCCCTTCCATTGTTTCAATCGGGATAAAAAAATAAAGACATCACAGAATATGAATATAATATGAGATGTTAAGCAAAAAATCATCTGAATCTTTTTTGAGAAAAAAAATAAAGTCTCCATTGTTCAAGTAAATGTGTACAGGTTGTACGCTATCTATTCTCGTGCTGGTTTATTTTTAGCTTAAATTTCTAAATTTTGGGATTTAGTTTCAAAAAGTTCAATTTTTCAAGTCCTCTAACTCTAAAACAATTAAATGAAACTAAATGGCGGATTTAACAGTGGCCGGACTGGGGGACCTCTCGCGGCCCATATGTACCCGGAGTTACGTTTGTGCATTGCTCTCGAATTGAGTGGTAATGGTAAATTTATCAAATAAATAATATAGGGCCCTAGATCCGTTACTCAGAATACTCTAGATATATTTATATATTTGTGTATATATATATGTGTGTGTTTATTTATTTGTATCAAGCAGAAAACACACTCTTTGATTCGCTCATATAAATCAACAACTCTACTACTTTCGACAAGAGAACTTTTTAAATTTATTGAAAGCATTATGATTGGTATGAAAATTTAAATTTAATTTTTCACCGGAAATAGACGTTTTGAGCTCCTTTTGAATTTAATAAACCTCGTTACATTCAAAGATCTGTATGTCTAGGTTCCCTGTTAGTATTTGATAGATTTACATTTTTAAATGAAAAACAAAAACAAAGACAATCTGGTGTCACTTGTCCACACCCCTTGACTACTTTATACTGTCTGTTTCCACTCTTATTAGTCATGTATAAATTTTAATCCGATTGAAATAAAGGAAGGAGGTGTAAATTAGTCATGTCGCAAAATAAATACTTTATCTCGTCTTCGGTAAGTCGCAGAGCCTTGAAATTTGAAACTTAAGCTATTTAGAGGCAAAAATTACCGAGCATCGCTCGGCGCTCCAGGCACAATTGATCTATTCTCAAAACACATTAAGAAGGATCAATTTACTTTTATACTAACACACATCTATATATACACTTTTAATTTATTACTTTACCATACAGGTTATGGTCAAATATTGTAATCGTGCATGAAAAAAGTATTTTTTTTCCTTCTTTTTTTCGAAATATCTCAAAAACGGCTGAAACTATTTTGATTAAAAAAATTGAGCATCATGGCATTTCGCTCTACAAAAAATCTCAAATAAGTGAACATCGAAAAAATTATATTTTTCGAATAATAACTGTTTTGTCAAAATGTCTGTTAGTTAGTCTGTGCGTTACCAAATTTTTGTGGACGAGCTAGCTCAAAAACTAGTGGGAATATGGAAACCAAATTTCACACATAGTTTAGGTGCATTGAGATTAAGAGCTGATTAGATTTTGGTGCATATCGACCCAAAATTAAGGGGGGTGGAGGGGGGTTTTAAAAATTAAAAATCTAGGCCATTTGAGCAAACTCAACCTAATTTTGTTTACATAATCAGTGGGACCCCAGAAGTCTAAAAATGCAAAAACTAACCGCCCAAAATGGGGAAGGGGGGTCAAAAATGAAAATCTAGGCCATTTACCAAACTCAACCAAATTTTGTATACATAATCAGTGGGACCACAGAAGTCTAAAAATGGAAAAACTAACCCCCTCCCTTATCTAATTATAAATCATTTTAATAAATATAAGTGAGGGGACAGGTTGCATGGTAAAGTCAAGTGGATGGCCACATCAGAACATGTCCGCTTATTTTTCTTAACATTCAGACCTGTCCAAGACCACAATCTAATAAAAACAAAAAACACTCACAACAATGACACAATTAGACTTTAGCACTATCGAAAAATATTCTCTGAGTCCATTTTAAAATTTACACATCAGTCATCAACATTTTTTAATACATACAGCGACTCTTTTATTTTCCTTTTTGTCCAATTCATATCGTATATTTTAATGAACGTGATCAAAGAAATATTTCATTTTGAATTTTTATTATCATTATAATTTCAAGGAAGTTCAAAAATATTTTTGTTAATTTAACAAAAAATTATATGAAAAAAATGTACCTATACTTTTTCAAGTCTACGCTATCCCCAAATTTTATATATGTTTTTTTGTGGGGGGGGGGGGGGGGTTGATACATTTTTTGAAATGGAAGTTCTGAAACTAGAGAGTCTAAAAACTAAGTAGTTTTCTGTAAGGAAATATACAAACATTTCGTCACCAGATTGAACTTTCTTTCTACTGTTTCCCATTTTTTAGTTATTCTAGGTATCAGAATCCAGACTCACAGTCAGAAAAAAATCATGAACGAAAATTGTTCTTAAATTCTTAAATTTAGCGCGCGCACACACTCACACACACACGCACAGGAATAAATATATATGCTTTATTTTATTGGAATTATATTTTAACAAAACTCGCAAATGTATGCCGAATAGGTTGATATATTTGACTAATCTAGTCAATCCAACAAATTAGTTACATATTACCTAATTTTGATATAAATAATAACACAAAAATTGTACGTTGATTCCTCAGCAGACATATTTATTTTTGAATCCAAATAAAAATTTTAAATTAAAAATAAAATATATCGCTTTTAACTTAAGCAAAAAGGTACGGTGCATCGCTGGTGCTCCAGGTACTTTTTAATTAAATGATAAATAAAACACTCTTTTGCTCAGCTACTGGCGAATATTTAAATTTAATTAAGACAATAATAATTTTTAAAATATACAAAAGTTACAATTAATAAATCTATCCTCGAAAAATGATTTTCTTTTCGCCTCATTACAAGTAGTTCCTATTTCGAGTGAGGATTTTTACCAACCTTTCAAGTTCCTCTGAGTTCCATTAAAGTGGTTTTTATAAAATGTCTCTCTCTCTCTCTTTTGCTGTGTGTACGTTTCGATTTTCAAGCTAGATCGTTGAACCAATAATAATGAAATCTTTGAAATTAGAAATTACAAAGACTATAAAAGTATGTTGGCGATTATAAATTTTTATTGGAATACTTCATTCAGGTATGTAAATTCATAAGCCCAAAACTTTTTGCTTTATGTACCACTACTAGCCAATCCCGTGCTTGTTTGACAAATCTGGCAACACTGTCCGAGCTTGTATATTTTTATCACAGAAATTTCAGATAAAGGACATTATAAAGGGAGATTTATAAAACAAAATGTTCTTAATAAGCGATTGAAAAAACGTCAAAAAATTACTAAATTTAACCCACTTTTAGGTTAAATAAATGCGTTTTTGCCAGCTTGTTTTTAGTGTAAATTTTTCATTATTTATTAATTATTATATCAGAACCTGTGTTGTGACTATGAATTAAAATTTTCTTAAAAAATGTATTAGTTATTGTTTAATGTTGGTTTAGTTTTATATAATAATGGTAAGAACAGTTTCTTATAATTAAATATGTATGGTAAACTTTCCGATATCCGGTATAGTGCAATGTATAAGAGTCTGAAAAATTCTATCTTTTGGAATTTAATATCTCCGGAACTATATTGTTCATAAATTTCGTTTTGCCACCAATCGATGCAGTAGTATTTAAACAATAATTTGTCTAAATTTCAAAAAAAATTCTAAGAAAGCCCATATGGTGAAACAACTACCTTAAGTTTCGAATTTCGCTGCTCAGCGACTTACCATTACTGAACACAGGGGAGGAGGGCGTAAAACGCACGAACACACCTACATATGGATTTTTGGTCACTTTTTGAGCTCTAGGGTCCACAGAACCTTTCTTTTTTAAAATTCGATTTCCATTTATTTCATCTATTTTAAATAGAATTGATCAAGTGAAATTGACTTTTATAACCTTAGATATAAAGAGCCCTCAAAGCGTGAACAGCACGGGAAAGGAATGGAATACTTTCTACGTATATGTACTAATTTCATATAATGATATTTATATAACTGAATGCAAAAAATAGCTTAACACAGAACAAAAAAGATCCAGAAAATCCCCATAATGATTTAATGATTCTTGAGAAATTTTTGAAAAAGAAGTACTAGAATGAATCACTCTGAAAAATCTAGCTCTGATAAGTGACGAATATTAATTACAGGTTTGAATTATCTAATATATAATTAATTAAAAATAAAAAGATAAATTTTCTGAAATATATTCTCATATGGAAATTTGTCTCTTGTTGAGAACCACAAGATGCAAGTATTGAAAATAACAAAATATGGTTTTGAGAATTTTGAAATTATATTCATAAGTTCGATTGGAATCGAAGGTTTTGTAGATTAATTTCTTGAAGAATTGAAGGCTGTAAGATTCAGAAAATGATTTAAAGCAGTAAGGAAATGGCGGTCTCTCTAAGTCAAGGAGATCATCCAATTTACGATTGAATAAAGGCTGAATGGTTGTAAATTGGCGATTTTGTGCAAATTAGCAAACCTGAAAAGTATTTGACAAAATGTACTTAAATAAGTTTCAGAAATATTGTAATCAATTTTGGAATTTCTACATTGAGTCGTTGTAGAAATGTAAATATTAGGTATCAAAAAATTGACATGAATTAGCCTAAAGAGGAAGAAAACATAGAGGCGAAGCTACGTTAGAATCTCTTTAGGACGAGTATAAAGAAAGAAGATCAAATGTATTTTCATATAAACTATTTTGGGGTCCTCAGAGTACTTGAATAGTTAAATTTCATCAAAATTGGTTAAGCATTTTCAAGATATTTAGAAAAAAATAAAAAAGTACTAGAATCAAGTAGATACTAATGTTTCTGGCCAATAACCTAGAAAAACCAATTTCGTTAAATTTTGTTAAAATAATGGTATATGCTTTCAATGTATATAAGAATTGATCGTTTAATATAATAGATAATAATGAAATATAATTTATTATTTCTTTACTCTCCTTATAGCTAAAGAATAGTATTCTAGTCCAAGCGAACGGGTCTTTTTAGAATAACAGAAATTAACAATAATATCTATTCGTCTAAAACGTGACTAGACTTGCCTTGCTTGTAGCTTCTGCTTTTCTGATGTTAGCAGATAACCGGGAGAAATTCTTCTATCCATGGCCTTAAAAACAAAATGATTCCCAATTACTTTTTTGATCACATTTGAATTAAATAATATACAGGGTGGGGCATAAAGATCTCCCACATTTTGAGGAGGTATAAAAAATGAAAAAAAATTCTACTAGATAAAAACTCAATATATTTTTAAAAAGAACATAAAATAAACTTTTTTTAAAATGTATTTTAAGCATTATATCAGACAAAAAAAGGGGGGGGGGTCAAAAATGAAAATTCTAGTCCATTCCACCAAATTCAACCAAATTTTGTATACATATTCTGTGGACCTTCAGAAGTCTAGAAATGCAAAAACTATCCACCCAAAATGGGAGGGGAGGGTCAAAAATGAATATCTTAGCCCTTTGTACCAAAATTTGGTTGAGTTGAGAAGGACTAGAATTTTCATTTTTGACACCCCCTCTGATATAATGTTTAAAACACATTTTAAAAAAGCTATTTTATGCTCTTTTCAAAAATATATTCAGTTTTTTTCTAGTTAAATTATTTTATTTTTTATACCTCTTCAAAATGTGGGAGATCTTTATGCCCCATCCTGTATTTAATCATTCATTTATCAAAGATAAAAATTGAAATAAAAATTTTTCCACATACGAGAGAAATTATTTTTAAGAGATTGATTTTTTTTTTATTCTATTCCACATTTTTCAACTAATTACTAAATATAGAGTACCAAAAATCTAAAAATTTCGGAGCCAGAATAAGCTTTCAACTAGCTTTCGTTATTGAGTAACGAAAAGGTGATAGAAAGAAAAAAATTTCAAGCATAATATTTTTAAGTCTGTGTCTGTATAGATGTATTAGGACACCCAGGATACCTAAAAAAAATTTGAAAATTTATTCTGGAGCCAAAATTTTTCTATTTCCAAAACGAAGCATTGAATAAAATTTCGGGATTTTATTTTTAGAACTTTTGGTTCAAAGATTCAGAAAATCGAGAAAAAAATCATTTGTCAAATAGGAATCTAATGGTAGAAGTTAAAGCTGAAATTAAGCACGTACGATATGTTTGTATTAATAAAATCTGCAGCAAAGAAGCTTCATTGCCTATTTAGTTCCAGGCGGTTATTCACGCTTCTCACCTACTAGAAGGTACAAATCCGCCTCTGTCTCGAATACGGTTTGCATCTGTGAAGAACTGCCTCCAAGTATTCTCTTGCCACATTGGATGCAATTTAGAAAAGACTTATCAGACTAATTAATCCCTTTACTATTAATTTCTCTCAAAGCCTGATTTTGGTCTATCACTTGATTCACCGACTCCTAACCTCACTTCCCAATTAATTTACAAATGTACCGAACCAC
This sequence comes from Forficula auricularia, assembly GCA_024734495.1. NCBI lineage: Eukaryota > Metazoa > Arthropoda > Insecta > Dermaptera > Forficulidae > Forficula > Forficula auricularia. The sequence goes on along the minus strand of JALMQS010000087.1, from coordinate 5,224,657 downwards.
TTAATTTGCTTATTCGTTTATCCCTATGAATCCAAGGAACTGGAAATCTCTCCAATTCTCCATCTTCGAAGAAAAAGTGGAAATCATTTCAAGACTCTACGATTTTCGCGAATTTCACAGGCGGTCTTAGGAGGATCAATCTCCTAATTTTAATATAAATACTAACATTTCTAATGAACTACGTGTGGGTTTAAAAAAAAAAACCTACTTAATTCTTAAAGTGAAATTGAAATAAAAGGTCCGGATATAGAGACCTCCACCCTTGCACCTGATCACTTTTTACTTCTCTATTGTAATACAAGGGTCTTTAAATATCTATAGCGGGTGCATCTTCTTAGTGCCCTTTGCTTGCATTTGATCGAATAAAAAAATATGCCAATTTTCATTTTTAGCTTAAATAAGAATCCTTTCTGGGCAATGAAATATTCTAAGAATATCTTTCCTGAGCAATGGAATATTCTTTGAATGACTTCACACTTTCTGTAAATATTTTGGTGATTTTCTTAGAATAATACAATGTCCCCACTAAACAATCCTCTCTTATATGATAGACCCAATGATATTGCCGGAATATTCCTTTTAAAAATTCTTCCGATATAATATTATTCTAAAAAATCTCCTAGTAATAATTGTATACTGAAAAGAAAAATTCATTATTGATTGTTTTAATATATTAAAAAAATACATATCTTTATAAAACAATCTTGGAACGATTTATTTTAAAACTAGACGTTTCGGGAGAAATTCCTCCCTTATTAACAGACATTTTTAAAAAATTTGAAAATAAGAAAAAAAGTTGTTTTCTCTAATGTTTCAAAAAAAGAAAAACCCTAATAAATTAAATATTTTGATAACAGGCAATTGTACAAATTGTCCTGGTGACCAGATTAGCTTTAATTGAAATAAAAATATAAATATTTATGAAATATTATTTTTCTTTAAAATTTTTTATAAACATTCGAAAAACAATCCATATCTGACCTTTCATTAATCAAATTTTTGTTATTTAAAATTTCGATCATTTCTAAGATTAATCTTTTTTCTAAATTGAATCGGTGAGTTGAAAAAGGTACACATTTCAAGCGCATAAACTTTGGGAAAACTAAAAAAAAAACTGATTTTAAAAAACAATTATGTTTAAAATAATTTGTTTATATGTGCAATTTTGTTTGCCACACTGAGATCTACAAATTTGCCATTGACAACTTTTTTGTAAAAATTTTTTTTTTCAAAAATCAGTTTTTTTTTAGTTTTCCGAAAGTTTATGCGCTTGGAATGTGTACCTTTTTCAACTCACCGATTCAATTATGGTCAAAATTGTGTTTAAGGTTAGTAGAATGGTTAGCCATCATTGTGCATTAGGATTTTTTTTTAATTTTTTTTTTTTATAAAGAAAAATAATTTTTTATATTTAAGGTAAACGCATCAGTAATGGGCCATCTAAGAGAAAAATTGAAGTAAAACTGAGTTTCCACTGCTGTAAAATTAAGCAAACTGGTCCAAATTTTTACCTGTCATTCTATTATCTGTCCTACACCTGTAACCGCAGTTTTAGCGCTCTGGTTGCATTTACAAAAATAAAAATAAATATTTACCACACCTAACCTGATGCACCGATAATGGGCCACTATTTTATCCGATGTACCAGTAATGGGCCCCCAATAATGGGCCATCTATTAAATCTATAGTGGAGCAATAATTAAGTCTAAAACATCATAGAATTAGAAAAAGGTGTAAGTAAAAACAAAATGTATCTTTTAAATTGTTTTATTCAAATTTTACCAATACTGAATACACAAAATATATAAAACTAACTTAAAATACAAATTACTAATCAAATAATTTCCACCTAAAATCAAATTTACCCAAAAACAAAGTTTAATACCTTCATACTTAATATTATCTAAATTATAATAGTACCACACCAATTTATTTTTCCATAACACGAAGTTTTCTTTTTTAAAACCTTTTAAATATTTATATTTTTTATTTGAATTAAAGGTAATCTGGTCACCAGGACAATTTGTACAATTGCCTTTTATTAAAATATTTAATTTATTAGGGTTGTTTTCGAAACATTAGCGAAAACAACTTTTTTTTCATTTTTCAAATTTTAAAAAAAATTTATATTGATAAAGGGAGAATTTCTCCCGAAACATCTAGTTTCAAAATAAATCGTTTTAAGAATGTTTTATAAAGATTTGTATTTTTTTTTAAATAATTGTATACCTACTTATAATAAATTTAATGGATATTCCGAGTATCTCTTGTGCTAGCTGGGATACCTAGCCTGGAAAAAGTTTTCATCTAAAACCTCGTCCAAGCACTTCAAACCATTTTTGGAAATGGTCCACATATCCATTTTGCTTTTTTTATAACATTCAGAAAAAAAAGGTGAAAACATTTTTATTTTATTGATCTGTATATTTGGATGAAATTAAAAAGTAAATTAAATGATCCGGTTAAAGTGAAAACGAGATCAGGGTGAGGCGGCGATGTTGGCAATGGATCAATCAGAATCGAAATTGGAAACGATGGACCATGTTGGCTGGAGGGACGGCCATCTGCGCCGACACCAATGACGCATATGTTATGCATACGTATGACAAGATTTCCGCACATTTGTTTATTAAATTCATCAGTAGGATGCATTCGAGAATGAGACATTCAAACAAATGAAGAATTCTTCATCCTTTCTTGAACTCGTCTTTGAAATAGGAAATATATCTAGAACAAGAGAATTTATTTGCAATTATTGGAATTCCTGAACATATATTCACACTAAGCTTAAAGTAAACATTCCATGATTAATGATTATATTAACTTTCATTTTCTTCATTTGACTTACAATTTATCTTTATCAAGAATAAATTAAAGATTCTAACTTTTTAAAATTGAAGGAATAAATGAAAACTTTTTTAAGACTAGGTACGCTCTCAGGTTAGGGCCGCCCAGGTAATAAATAATAAACTATTAAAAATGTATTTTCTAATTTAATTTTCTTGATATAAATTCAATTTCATAATTAATTTTAATATGTGAATTATTTGTAATAGACTATTAGGTTTTAAGATAAATTAAATTATTAAGTTAATTGAAATTGAGAATTGTTTATTCATGACAGCGGCCCTTTAAATCTAAATAAAATATTTCAAAATATGATATATCATATTTTCTACATTTTTGAACCAGCTAGAAAGTTAAAAATTTAATAGAAAGATTTTTTGAAGGAGACAATAAAAGGGTGTTTCTTCTGCTGGGATTATACATTTTTAATTTATTTATAACGAGACTATAGTTTCTAGAGCTTTGACCTTTTCATCTATTACTCACCTATTACAATTGATTCACAGGAATTAATCTATATAAGTGAGATTTACACGTGGTCTAGATAATAAAATAAATAAATTAAAAATTTATAATCCCAGCAGAAGAAACACTCTTTTATTGTCTCCTTCAATTCATAAAAAATTCTGCTACTTTCGGCAAAAAGTAACTTTCAATTTAATTTAGAAAGATTTTTGATTGAGTAGCTAGTAGAGAAATTTATATATGTATATGTTTATTTGCCCCAAGGAGATGACAACCTCATTGATTTCTTTTTATCACTAAAGCTCAAGAGCCCAAATCTAAGCATTTCTTCGCATTCGAAATAAAAGCATTTTGGAATCAGAAAGAACTTTCTACGACATTTCATTCTTGAGTTAACCTTCGTATTATAATTCAGATAAATACATATGGTTTGAAATTATTTTAATCAACATTTCAGACATTTTTAAAGACAATGAGGAAAAAATTAGTGAATTTAATACTAAAGCCGCCCGGGAACACAACGAGTCATGTACCGACTAATTCAACATTTTTTACTTTATCCAATGCGAAGCATGGGGGAAAGTATTGTAATCGGTCTCGCGGCAAGCGCGACTTCAAAGGGTCCTCAGGTAAAGACTACGGAACCCATGGACTCAATTAAGGTCACAAATTGAAGTATTCAATGAGATTGAATTTTAGCACGTGACGGGTTTTCCAAAAAGAGCCATTTTTTTTGGAAGTGGGTGGGGATGGATGGATGGATGAATGTTATCGTTTATTTTCGTCCACGATTTTTCCACACCGTTGCACTGATTGAATTGAAATTGAAAACCCATTATTAGTTTAACAAAATGAAACGCTAATTAGTTTTTGGTACATATTGGTCCACAAACATTAGTACTTTATTTTAGTACTTTTTTAGTTTTTTCTAAATATCTTGAAAATGACTTAACCAATTTTGATGGAATTTAATATCCTTATTAAGTACCTTGGGGACCACAAAAAAGGTTAAATAAAGTTTTTAGTAAAATTATATTTTAAAGTACTTTACTCTAGAGTAAAATAGTACTTTTTTTAATTTTTAATTTTAAATTCTTTAAAATTTATTCATTTGATCGTTTTAAGATAGCTCATTTAACCTATCTTAAGTAAGAATGGTTAGGCTTCTCGCTGTGAAATGGTAAAAATTTGGGAGGATAATCCACAAATACAAATTGTTGAGATATCATATTTATCAGCAGATTGGGAACAGTTGTTTGACCTATGGCCTATTTTACCGGCAAATTTGGGGTAGGCACCCTTTCTTCAAGATCCTTAATTATTAATTGAAAAGTTTTTGTTTTGCCGAGAGTAGTAGAGTTGTTGATTCACAAAGAGAAACAAAGAGGTTGTCCTCTGCTTGATGCATGCTTGATGATTAGTTCCTAGCCCTCCAGCAGTGACGAAAGAACACCAAGTTTTCAATATCCATATGATATTGACTCCATGAAAAACATTTATAATTGAAGAAAGACTGATGATGAAGACCAAGTCTTCGAAACTATAGTCTCAAACAAATAAATAATATATATATATACAGATATATCATCTCGATTTATATGTGTGTATGTTTATTTGCATCAAGCAGAGGACAACCTCTTTGTTTCTCTTGTGAATCCTTAATTATCTCCAGTTTTTTTTTTTGTTAAAATGATGTATTTTGGGTTTTCTGCCATTGTTTCACTCAAATTATCCAATGACTAGCTACAACAATGAAAAGTAATATTATGCTGTAAAGCGTTGAACGTTGGACAAAGGTGTAAAAAAATAACAGCTAAAGAAATCTAGGGTTTCAACGATTGCTACGAATATCTTGGATTGATCTGAGAAGACTGGAAAAACAACATGAGCAGATCCAACGGATAAATTAAAAAAAATATATCTTCGAGATTTGATATATTTATTAGCTTTTCAACTAATAACAGGCAAAAGATCTGCTGAAAGAAGAACATTATTAGTTGAATAAAAGATTTCACTGTCGATGGTAACAGAATTGTTTTTATTTTAGGTTAAAAATAAAATAAAATGAGAGAGTCTACTGTTTTTTAATAAAATAATTTTTAATTATTTCTAGAGATAATTAAAAATTATTTTATTAAAAAACAGAAGACTCTCATTCATTTTATTTTATTTTTAACCTAAAAAAAAAAAAAAAAAAAGAACATTATGGCTAATAGTTTGGACAGACAGACCAAGTAGGAAAATATTGTTAAAATTGCATTAAATTTTTAACGACACGTTCATTATCTAACGAGGTGTTTATTTAGTGGCTCTACCTAAAAATCCGAAATTCATTTTTTGAAAAATTAAAGTTTTAAATGAGCTTTTGTAGAGAGTTGTAGTATAGCTCAGATCTTTGACGGCCTGAATTAGATTTCGATTTTGCTTTCTTCTCTGAAGAATTTGAAATAAAACAATCAAAATGCTCACTGATAACATATTCATCCGAACAAAAACATACTCCTAAAGAAAAACTCTATCAATTATTAATTGAGTCGAGAATATAGTAACCATGTCCATCTATATTTATTGATTTTACATTTTTAGTTGAAATTATTTTCCTAAAACTTGGTTTTTACATATTTTTATGTATGTCACGAATTATCTTACCATATCACGTAGTCTGGCAGTTTTTGCCCGCTCGAATAGAACTTGGCTGGGGCCCTGCCATGCCGTACCCACAGATTAACGCTTTTACGAGTATATCTTTTTTAGATAATGTCTTCGAGCTTTTAATTATTTTATAATAAAACTATTTATTTAATACTTAATATGAAAATTACTTTGCTCTCCAATCGAGAATCAAAGTTGCTAGACTCGGTGCTGTTTAATATAATCGTATTATTAATTATTTCATTTATTTAATTTATTAATTTATTATATTATCGGATATTTAAATATATATCTTTAATATGTTAAAAGATATTCCAATGCTCAAAATTACCAGGAAATTTTGACTATAATTCACCTAGTCTTACTGACATTTTACTAATTTCTCTGGGGAGACTTTATCCATGTATGGGGACTACATTTTAATTGATTTATTTTGTGTACAGTGCTGTAACTAGGCATGTACAACAGGTGCACCGGCACAGGATCCAGCCTCTAGGGGGCATTGAATAAGCTCCCACAAACTCATAATAAAAATGGTAACAAATTAAATTGCTGAATTGTATAATAATAAAATTAAGTTCTTAGAAAAAACTGATAACACTAATTGTTTTATTAATAGTGATAAAAAATATATAGGGGTGGGGGAGGGATTTTGCATTTAGCATAATTAAGTTTTATTTAAAAAATATCTTAACAATTATTTTAAATAATTTTAGAGAAAATTTATTTTTTTAATCAAATTTTAATAATTAAATGTCGGTTTGTTATTAAGGCAATTTAAGTGAAATTAATATGGCATGGGTAAGTCCCATCAGTCTTTTCATATAGAAGACATTGAAGTATTATTGCCTAAAGCCTGAAAGAGTTCTGTAATTAATTGAGGAAAATACATAAATATAATTATATATTTATTGATCTGGGATTTTCGATACATCCGTCAAGTCATTTCAATAGGAAAGATGAGGCATCTTATCCTAGAGCAAATCCGCCAACATCCGTTGTTTCCTTGTGGCAATCCGCCAGTTTCTGAATCCGGGACATCGGCATTTCTTGAGTCCGTCTTCCATGTTTCTCTATAGATACACGATTCCGGCTATTTCTCAGGACTCGACCTATATGGAAATGGAAACGAAAACGCTCAAGCCGGTAAATTGTTGAAGGTGGAAAATTGGTATATTAAAATCAATAAAATCTAATAAAAGAGTTAAACTTTTTGAAAAATCTGTTACAAAAAGATACTACAATGTTTGAATTTTAAATCCAACTTGTAAATTATTTTTAATCATGCTGATAGAGTATAATATACCTACTACCTGAAATAATATGTATTATAAATAGACGGCTGACATCTTTATGTCTTATCGTTAAGGATGGTAAGACCAATACTGACGTAAGCAGCCGAAACAAGACCAGATACACATCTCCAAAACTAGGCAGATGTTGGAAACGGCCGAGATGAATAAGACCCTCAGAAGAATTATTGACCTATCGCTGTTTGATAAAGAAGTGAAGACATCAGGGAAAAATGTGGAATCGAAAAGATTGATAACTGGATCAAATCTAGAAGAGAAAATTTGTACGCACACGTGGAAAGAATGAGCGAAGACCGAATTCTCAAGAAAATTTCAACGAAAAATCCAGCAGGGTAAGGAAGGAGAGGTCGACCTAAAAATGCTGGCAGGACGAGTTAGGATAAACAGACCATAAGTCTCTTAAGAAGAAGTTAAGGATGCAAGCGAATTCACTTGAATTATTTATTACTTTACCATACAGCGTGATATATATCAGGTCGGTGACTTTTCACCCAGAGGATGCTGTCCAAAAAAGAACTCTTCATTTTTAAAATTTTTATTTTATTCTGAGCAAAATTCATCGATAATCGCTTAATATAATTTTTCAAATTTAACATTAGATTTTTTTCATTTAATATTAAAGACAGAGGGGGCATTATCTTCGCTTTGACTACTTCCAGAGGCAAGTAAAAATAATCCACCTTTCTATCTTAGTTGCTTTGTCTGAGTACTTTCAATAAACATTTTTTTCGTTGCTATAAAATAATAGGTATTAGATGAATAAGGAGGAGGTATCAGCCAAAGTTGGATGCGCTGGGTTCAATAAAACATCCTGCTCAAAACGTTTCGGCCTGAATTTATTTGGCCATCTTCAGTTAATTGTGCTATAAAAAATTTACAAATAGGTGTTAACATTAATATATGTGTATTCTTATTGTTAAAATATTACAAGTTGACCAGTTAGTTGTTTAAACTTACAGTTATACACACAATGCGGTACACATATGTGATTGAACCTAACCTTGTCAAAAATAAGAATTGTAGCTTCATGTAAATTTACAATGTGCCTGCGCCAAAGATTTTGGTTAAATTCAAAAGACCGGAAGTAAAGGTTTACTTGAAGATTTTTGGTATTTTGTAATTTCGTCTTTTTTTCGGTTTTCTCAAAACGGCTTCTGGGAAACCCAAATTGAAGTAATTTGAATGAAAAAAATTGGTATAATGATTTCAAATAAGGGAGAAGCTAATGTGAAAGTCATATGGTACACACACCAGTTGATTAATTTTATTTTATTTTTCGCGTTATTTTGTAAAATTAATCAATAAACAGAGCGAATAGTATATTTTCACTTTGGTTACTTAGGCCCAGTTGTATGTCGGTTGGTAAATCTTTTTAAACGTTGACAAAGAGTAAAACATTAAAATTCACATTGTGTCCGGTGGGATGGCCAATTAGATGAAGCCTGTCATCTGATTGGCCATCCCACCGGGCACAAGGTGAATATTAAGGTTTTACTCTTTGTCAACGTTTAAAAAGAGTTTACCAACCGACATACAACTGGCCCTTAGGGTGATTGTTTTACTTATTTTCATAGTTGAAAATGAACGTTCAATCGACGCGCTCGTGGAAGGTATAGGACATATTAATTGTTTTAAATCAAATATTTCTGCCAAAACATCTTTTAGTTCATCATCTTACTTGCAATTTATAGATTTTAAAAGCAAGACAGAAAATACACTTGGCGTTTTGAAATTTTAGCGATGCACCGCATCCACAGCATCCATGGACCACATCACGCCACTGATATATATAGGTACAACATTTGAAAAAATCAAAAATTTACTTGCTTTTAATAATAAATAAACATATTTGCTTTTATTTAAGGAGAATCCTAAATTGTTTAAATTTAATTTATTTTTAAATTTATTCTTTATATATCATGGAAGTAAACACACAATGAAGGATATTGTATACTGCTGTTTAAAACAATAACTAATTAAAATGATATAAGAGAATGATAAATAAAAAACCGGCGAGATTTTTGGATGCTTGTGATGTTTCTTATATAATGGCAAGATGATCTTTCGATAGAGTGGTGTGTGGAGTTGAAATTTCTTGTTATAAATGGGACTTGGCTTCTGACCCCGGAGTGGCTGAAATATTAGCTGAAGAAATTTTCTATCAGGGATGGTTTGACAGGCTCTTTGCATATCTGCTCAATGGATTTGTATTCAAGTTAAATATTGAGAGTCATCTCTCAATGGCCTCACACGAAATACGTAGGAATTTCAGATTCAACTGGTTTGATACATATAAGTGTTGTGTCAGCAGTTTAGCATTGTTTAATATTTACCGATAATATCGTGTCTTTCATTATTTATATATGTTTATATTCAGGCGTTGGAGTGGAGTCGAAGAATTTGATGGATACTTAGATTTTAAAATTTGGAGGTTGTAGAATTCGAGAAAGATGGAAGAAAGAAGAAATTTAAAGAATATAAAAGCTCAAATTGTCGTTTGAGTTAAAATTTCTTAAGAAATCACGAGAAATTCTCTTCTAATTAATCTTAGCTGCTGTGGATAATTTTTATTACATATCCCTCCTGAGAGTTGAATTTCCAAGGGGGTGAATATAATAATCCTTCTGACATGCAAAATTCCTATCAAGTGCGACTTGAACGGCATAAGGAGTGTTGCATATCTTATAATTTTCAAAATATTTTTCTTTTTATGTCTATTATTAAGGAGAGAATGAAAAAATTTGTGAATTTCTACATCATTTTAAGTTAAGCCGCTTCTAAACGTCGACAGGTACAAAAATCACTCTAAGAATGACAGCTTTTGGGCTCCCCGACAGCATCATTTTAAGGTGAATCAAATTAAAAAAAAAATAGCCTAATTCCTCTTAAGTAAAGTAATTGAAAAAATGTAATTTTTCTAAAAATCTTATATAATCTTTTTTGAGGCCTTCAAGATCCCCACAGGGATTTTTCTTGGCCTTGGATTCTGAAGTCTATCTTAGCCAGATCCAATTTTATATTTGTTTGTCAGAATCCCTTACTTGAAATTAGGAATTCCTTTTTAGGAAGGAACAAAATGAATAACCATCCCCAAAACTTAAAGACTTAATGTGCCCGTGCACTCCAATTTATATTTTCAAAAATAAAATAAAAACTTTGTTTTTAAAAAGACAAAGTAATTAGTGAAGACTTTTTCAAGACTCGGTATTTTTGGTGATTTGACAATTTTTTTCTCAGTGAACATTTTGAACTAAAAAGCTAAAATTTGAAAGGGCTCGTCGACCTTCCAGTTCTTCAATTTAAAATGAAAATATTTTGCACCAGAACAAACTTTATGTTTTATGCCTATCGGAATCCAGAGAAATGGATAGAAAAATTCATGCTTGAAAATGATTTTTATTCACGTTTCAGATATACATTTCTAAATAACAATGAAGGAAAAACAAAAACTTTTTCAAGACTCGTTAAACTTAATTGAAAAATTTTTGTTTTGCCGAGAGTAGCAGAGTTGTTGATTCACAAAGAGAAACAAAGAGGTTGCTAAGCTGACCATAAGTGAAGGAACACCAAATTTTCAATATCCATACGATATTGACTCCATGAAAAACAACATTTATAATTAAAAAAGACTGATGATCAAGACCAAGTCTTCGAAACTATAGTCTCAAACAAATAAATAATATATATATATATATACAGATATATCATCTCGATATATATGTGTGTTATGTTTATTTGAATCAAGCAGAGGACAACCTCTTTGTTTCTCTTCGTGGCTCGTTAAACTCGCCAGCTCTAGCTGCATCAAGTAATTCCCTTTTTACATTTAGTCTGAATTTGAGTGAAGTCCAATTGAATATCCTCTCTCTCTAATGACGAGCATTGTTTTGATCCAAGTGCAAAAGACAAAAAGGTCATTCCTATAATAATAGAAATTAAGAAATTAATCTCTAATAGTATGAAACAGGTCTGGACTTGTAAATGGCATCCTTGCAATACCTTAAAGGAAGAGAGATGATTCAAAAGAAATAGAGATGATTCTATCCTTACTCTTTTTAGTCATTTTCTTAGATCACATCTAATGAAAGAATCGTTCACACTTACATTTATTAAATAATAAAAAAGTGAAAACTTGTTCAAAAATTGGTACTCTAGAGAAGCCCAAGTAATTAATCATAAACTCAAATATAAATTGTTTATTTGTGCCTATATTATGACCTCGTTTTAAAATCTCAATGAAAAATGATGTTTTCTGCTTTTTTTGAAGAGTATAGTAAGATCTAAAGCTATAGAGCCCAGAGTAAAATTCAGACTCCACATCGAAAATACAAACAGTTTTCTTTCTAAGACGTTTTTATGTTATTAGTGTATCGGAATGCGGATCCACAGACACACAGAAAAAATCATGGTTGAAAATTATTTTTCTCCACGTTTCAGACATTTTTAAACACAATGAGCACATATTTTTTGTTTGGATTCACTACAAAGGCCTCTTGGCCTGGTAGACAGGAAAGTACGGATCACTGCTAAAACTTTATCCATAGCCATTTCAAATATTAATATGTTTATTCCTTTATTATTAATGAGATAAAAATAATTTGGTCTTTTTGTAAAGTACTTGCTTACTGAAGAGTAAAGTAATTGAAAATGTAATTTTTCTAAAAATCTTATATAATCTTTTTGGAGGCCCTCAAGATACTTAAATAGAATATTAAATTTGATCGAAATTGGTTAAGCCATTTTTAAGATACTTAGAAAAAACTAAAAAAGTACTAGAATAATATACTAAAATATTTGAGGGCCAATAGGTACCAAAAACGAATCGTTTTATTTAGTTCATGATATGTTATCAATTTCATTTCAATCAGTTGATCGGTGTGGAAAAAATCGTCGACGAAAAAAGGGTAACATCCATCCATCCATCTCCACGGACTAAATGAAAAAAATGCACTTTTTGACAACACCGTCAGGTCCTAAATTTCAGCCTGATTAAATATTACAATTTGTGACTTTGGTTGGGACCATGGGTTCCTTAGTCTTTACCTGAGGAATCTTTGAAGTCGCGCGACCGATTACAATACTTTACCCATCTGTTTCCCTATGGGCAAAGTAAAATATTAACATTTTTATGTGAAATTAACACCCCAGTCAGCCAGTCGAGCAGCTTAGCTCGCCGAGCGTATAGCCTGATATTTATTATTATGTACTTAATGTAAACAATATTTAGTTCTAACTAGAGCTCATTTCTCTCAGCCTCAGGCGTTTCTTCAAGTTTTTATATTAACTAAAAATGGACCAACAATTCCATAATATTTTATCCAAAAAAGATGAATTCCAGTAAATATATAGTTGAAAGCTTAGTATATGACTCACATACAGATGTTGTAAAACTTCTGGATGGCTTTAAACAATAATCTCAGTTCTAAGTACTCTCTCGCCCTAAGGTCATCACTATACAAATAATTTCTCACAATATCGGACCATCACACCAAAAGTGAAAAGCATAGTCCAATTATTTGTAACACATGGAGCAATAGTAGATGTATTTGACTTTTCAAACTCCTTTTGCTCGGTGGATGATCAACAAATATTCCTAAATAAAATTTAAAAATTGTTCTCCTATTTAACTTTGATTTTTGTTCTGGAGAGGGTCATTAATTTTTTAAATGTAGTTATTTATATTACTCAAAGAAAAATATGTAAGAAACTATAGAGTTCAACGTATATAGACGTGAGTTAACAAATGAACTTCTAAAACACTCTGCTCTTGCCTATTTACTTATAATATGTACGGCGCAAACATTTAATGACTTGTCGGCGAAAATACAGTACTATCCAGTTTTAAATTTTTTCCTGTATTATGAAAAGAAGAAGCAGAATAGAATAAAAATTCAGGGATTTGATCAGAGTAAAAGGTACCAGTAGATGCTGTTCAAAAGACTAAATGTTGTGTGTGACGGGAAAAACCTAAAAGAATTTCACTCTTTAGATGTCATAGGAAACGCTATGCATTATCTAACATATAAAAAGCGGCCAAGAGGAGTCGGACCGCCTATCGAGGGTTCCGTACCATATAACTTCCAAAATGTCGATGATAAGAAGAGAAGATTTCTGAATTTTTTCATAATTTTAAGTCAAGCCATCTTTAAAAAGCCAACAGGTAATAAAATCGTGTAAAAATACCCATTTTAGGGATCTTTCACGCCGTCATTTCATTAGAACCATAGGGATAGGAAAATTAAAAAAAATTTATTTTAAAAATAATACTCATCTACATTTGAAAAAGAAAAAAAATCTACAATTTTGTACATTATTTACAACAGATTTTCAACATGTAGCTCACCATCTTAAAACACTGCTATTTAAGATATTTTTTTATTTATTTGAGACTATAGTTTCTGTATTCTTGTTTTCATCATCAGTCTAATCTAAATAATTAATTATGAAGGTTATCGGAACTAAGCCCAGTGTTTGATGAAAACGCTTTTTAATTAATTAAGCGACGTTTCATCCTTTTATTTAGGACTTCTTTAGCTATAATTAATTGTATTGCGAATTCAGTTATTTTATGTATTCACATAGAGTCAAATTGAAAGTTTTTGCCGAGAGTAGCAGAATTTTTATATATTGAAGGAGACAATAAAGAGTGTGTCTTCTGCTGAATTATAAATTTTATTTATTTATAACGAGACTATAGTTTCGAGGGCGAATTAATTCCTGTGAATCCATTGTAATAGACTGATGAAGAGGGCAAAGCCCTCGAAACTATAGTCTCGTTATAAATAAATAAAATTTATAATTCCAGCAGAAGACACACTCTTTTATTGTCTCCTTCAATCACATAGAGTCGCTTGTATTATTAAAATAATTGTGTTTAAGACAGTTTTAACTATTAATTAATAGCAACGAAATAATCTTAATTTTAATAATTAATATCATCTAAATAAATAATAGGATTTTAAATCTTTCTAATCTGTATTGTTTAAATGTATGTATCTCTTGATTTTTTTGAAAATGTAATTTTGAATGCGAATTCTTTGTAGTGTATGCTTTTTGTTACAACTAATGAGTCAGAAGCTGTTTTGGAAATATTATATGTTTTCTTTTGCTCTAGGTCTAGGAGGAGCATCCTCAGAGTATTAAATAACTAATATAATCAAATTTTGTGTAATATATAGTTTATTGAACTATTTCCGAGTCCTTTTTTCTCGAAATTTTACTAACAGTGAAAATGTACCATATACTAGAAAATACGCTGTTTCATATGGTAATTTCAGATTATTCCGAAATCGGCTAAATCTAGGTGAAAGTTATGTTTAAATAAATGGATATTTTCCAAAAGAGCGGCAGAATGGACAGCATTTGTTCAAGTCTTATAGTGTATTTTACATGTGTACCGGATTTCTAAATTTCTCTCTTAAGTCAAGTCATATCAGAGTTAGGTAGTATATACAAACAATAATAAAAAAATCATCCTTTGCTAAGAGTCTTAACATATTTTGCAGATCGTGTAAATTTACATTAAAATGGATGTACTTCTATATTTATAAAATTAAGGTTTTGTCTGTACATTGCTCTAATTACTATATATTTTTAATGAGGAGCTTTAGATCTTCCGGTTCAAAAATGCATAAAACATATTTTTTCATTGATTTTATTGAGATTTTAAGATCATCTCATATTATAGATATAAAAGTGCCTACCGAGTCTTGAAATTATTTTTTTCCATTATATATTAATAAATTACATCTTACAAATTTTATACTTTATAGTCCAAACAGTTAGCAGTAGAAAAATTATAAAATCACAATCTGCAGAGAACGTAACAAAAATCTTAAAAAGTTTCTCGTGTTTCTCTTCAATTTTGGACCTTAAAACGTAAAGATCTGCTTAAGTCTGATTTTTTCACGTTTATAAAACTCCCCATACAACGACTGTTAAATATATGAATGTAAAAATGTAAATAAAATAAATACGAAACCAGAAAAATTTATTCTTTTTAAAATTACTAACTTGTGAATAATGTCTTTATAGCTCGTTCGTATTTCCTGTGAATCTTATATAGATCAACATATGGTCAAATATTCAAATGCTTTATAAAATCCATTCTTGAGCCTTTCCTAGCTATAAACATTCTTTTGATGTAAGATAATAACAGACGATTGAAAGAAGGTGAAACTCGTTTTCAATAAGAGTTTTATTATTAGTCTTTGCAACAAATTCTTGAAGGCGATTTGCTCGAAGATATTTTGAAAAGCCATCCTTTTGTCCGCTGGAATTGAGGAGGAGAGCTCTTGCGCAACGCCACTTATATGGATATCATAATTAACCCTATCGGTGTCTGGTTCACAAGCGGTTCTTGAGCGTCGGGGCCAGAATCTCGGTCACTTTGGGCACTCCCTTTATGCAACAACAAGAAAAAACAAGTGGCTTTACTCGCATATCGCAGGGGAATTATTTTCTAAACAATTCTTTACCTACAACGATTTAATTAATGATTGGCGGAATCTTCGGTTTTCGGAAGAAAACAAAAGCGCTGCTCTTGTTATTGTTTTATTTACTTTACTTACATGCCATAAAACAAACAAAAATGAAAGAGGCCATTTTTAGGGAATTTTAGTATCTATCTGGATTCAGAAGAGTCTTAATTTAAAATTATGAAAAAATTCAACATAATATGCATAAAAGGCTTCCATAAAATCACTTATTAATTATTCTCTCATTATAATTATCAATAACAAATAAAAGCGAATTTTATATCTTAAGTATTTTGTCCTACTCCCACTTCGAATGGATATTTTTTACTTCCACTTACATAGAGAAGTATGAAAGTTAAAGTATTGCAGTCATTTTCGGGATATTAATTTTCGAAGTCTTCTATTTCCAAAACTATAAAAGTTAATTTTCCTTGGACAGCTCCAAGTGTTAGAATTCGATGCGGTTAAATTATAGAAGCCGAGTTTAGAAAATAAAACGGGTTTGCTGGCCTCAGAGCCAAAACACACCCATTGTAGCACTTTACTTAAAGGTTGCAATTGTTTTTAGGGTTCCGTATATCGACAATATGGGACTCTATATTACTGCCGTCACAATGTCTATCTGTATATGTCAGAGCAGTATAGCTCGTAAGCTAAATTAAGTGTAAAAACCTGAGAGAAGAAAAGTTAGAGAAGTTATATCATTATCCTTCAAATCAAAATCATATTGACATTTTCGGGGAGGTCGAATTTTAAGTCGGGTCAAAAGTAAAAAAAAATTTTATAATACTGATTGAGGTACGAATTTGAATGGAAAATAATTCTTTATCTAGAGCAGGGCTGTCGAAACCGTGGCCCGCGGGCCGCATGCAATCCAGCAATGCAATGAGTATGGTCCAACATAAAATCGTAAACTTCCTTAAAACATTGAGATTTATATATGTAGAGATATATTTATTCCCTTTTTCGAAATATGAATGTAGATTTGTACAATATGTGAAGCTTTTTTCAAGGATAAAATTCACTAAAAGCAAAATTATAATCTCAGCTATATAATATAAAAAATAATGAAGTTTAGAATATTTAAAAATTCTTCTTCTTCTCATATTTTTATTTTCTAAAATATTTATTACTTCAGTAATTTATATGCTATGACACTAACCAAGTCTATAGTTATATCATTCTAGTACAAGGAGTCAAGGAATTGGGTTTTTTAGAACAATCACAATTAATTGATAATTTCGCCCCTGAACTAAAACTTGTCAGGACTTGTCGTTTAGATCTTTGCACGTTCTTACATGTCAATAGATAATGGATAGTCAGGATTATTATATCCGTGACCCTTTTAAAAAATCAATTATCATTTCTAATATCTTTATTTAATCCCATTCGATTTAAACCAGGGCTGTCCAACCCGTGGCCCAATATAAATTCATAAAATTCCTTAAAACATTCAGATTTATATGTATATACTGGAAAACACACAACAATTTGGCCTGATAATTATTTTTCTCTAAAATAAAAAAATCCACTATGAAGTTTTCGAAAAATAAAAGTGCTAATTTTAAATCTGGAACTCTCCGTCTCATAATAAGCCTAATATAATAAGTATGGATGGATAGATAGATATTGACTTTTATTCGAAAAAGTTTCTAATAATTTCTTGGCAAATACACAATATAGACATAATTAATCATTTATTTCATTATTGAAACCAATTTTCTCTATTCTATAGTTACAATAGTACAAATGAATTCGAATAAGGATATGCAACTATTCAATTGTTAATGTTATTGTTAAAACTATATTATTGTTAGTTGAGGGAAAGTTAATTGAAAACGTGTTGAAGAATTCCAAATTAAGTTGGTTTTTCCAATCGATATTCAAAAGAAACTAGAAATAAATTTTATGTTTAATTAACCTAATTGCTATTTGAAATTTTAATTTATTATTTTCAGAATAAAAAAATTAGAAAAATAAACTATTAATTTTTAAGATATATGTCATTCAATTGAGCCACAGCAATGAAACTTTTTTAAAGAATCTCAGTTATTTTAATAATTAAAATTCTAAATAACAATGAAATTGTTATTTCAACCAATACGCTCTTTAAATTAAAAATTACTAGAAAATGAAAGAAATTTCCACACAATATTTATATTAGCGTTTGCTAGTAACTTACGTAGTGATTTATTAAAAAGAAACTACAACGTTGTTTTAGCTCCTTTACATTGAGATAGGGCCCCATCCGATGATACGGGCCTCAACGGTATAGTTACGCCATTGCGGATTTCAATGAAAATTTTCACCTTCATACTAAAGTGCATCCTTTATCTCAGGGATGTCCAACGTGTGGCCCTCGGGCCGCATGCGGCCCACCACTCCAATGAGTGTGGCCCAAAATAAAATCATAAACTTCCTTAAAACATTGAGATTTTATAAAAGAAATATATTTATTCCCTTTTTCGAAATATGAATATACATTTATACAATACGTGAACTTTTTTTTAAGAGTAAAATTCACTAAAAGCAAAATTATAATCTTCAGCTATATAAGATTAGAAAAAATAATGAAGTTTAGAATATTTAAAAATTCTTCTTCTTCTCATATTTTTATTTTCTAAAATATTTATTATTTAAGTAATTTATATGCTACGACACTAACCAAGTCTATTAGTAATGTCATTGTAGTACAAGGAGACTAGGAATTGAGATTTTCTAGAACAATCACACTTAATTGATAATTTTCTAAATTCTAAATTTTACGCTTGGCGGTGTATGTGTGATTATTTAGTAAGATATTAAATTCTGAAAAATTCATTTGCCCCTCTTACTTAGAAAATCTATTTGTCGTCGGTCGCTCCGTCAGGAAGACAACGCTAGTGCAGGTGCACTATACAACTAAGCACTTCTTTCATTCCTTCAATTTGGCGAGTGCAAGGCTTTGGAATGAACTTCCATCCAAATTTCATGCAAACTCGACTATAGGTCTTCGTTCTTTATGGATCCCAATAACTGATACCTACTCCTTACTCTTATTTCCTTTTTATCTTCTAATCTTTCTCTACTTTTTTTCTTCTTCCCTTCAAAATTTGTGTATTGGTGAACTCTTTTGCTAACTTTGTAAAATATTGTTGCTAAATTATGTATAAACACTAGGTGGGACCTAAGGTCCTATGTTTGTATACTTTGTGAAAAATAAATAAATAAATAAATCATTTCTCCCCTGGGCTAGAACTTGTCAGGATTTGTCTTTTAGATCTTTGCACGTTCTTACATGTCAAAAGATAATGGATAGTCAGGGATTATTATATCCGTGACCCTTTTTAAAAAATAAATTATCATTCCTCATAACCTTCTTTAATCCCATTCTGATTTAAACCAGGGCTGTGAACCTGTGGCACAATATAAAGTCATAAAATTCCTTAAAACATTGAGATTTATATGTAGATACTGGAAAACACACAATTTGTCCTGATAATTTTTCTTTTCTCTAAAAGTACTGTGAAGTTTTCGAAAAATTAAAAGTGCTAATTTTAAATTTTGAATCTGGAACTCGTTCAAGATTTTCGAAAAATAATAATCATTTTGCTCTATTTTCGACTCTATTTTCATTAGAAATAAATTTTCTACTTGCAAACTTTCTGATTGAATGTTCTAGAACAACAATTAGATACCGATCTGAAAGAAAATTGAATATTGTATACTAATACATAATATCACTATTTGTAAGTATATAGGTATGTATTTACATATAGGAGAAGCTATTTTCAAGTATAAAATTCTACGAAAAGTAAAATTAGAGCTACTCACTATGAGCTAAAAACATAATAAAGTTCTTATTTCTACATTATTTTTCTTCTTCAAATGTGGCCTGTAAGCCAAAAGATTGGACACCCCTGATCTAGAGTATGTTAGGGTATTCTGGTGGTTACAAGGGTGCTTGATGGCACAGACCTTTCCATCATACTCATATTGCAAAAGCTCTCAGATAATAAGGAAGGCTTAAATTGAATTCGGAGTTATTATTGTCATCGAATTTATACATGTTTGCAAAATTCAAAAATTAATTTCAAGATTTTAATCAGTCAAACAAACAAAGAAATAGAAAATAAATGATACAGTTTGTTTATTTCTCTGCAATAATGTAGATGGGATCGCATGCACTTTCGCTAGTTTTTTAAAAAGGCTTCTTCAACACACCTGTTTGGAGTATGAACAACGGTCAGTCAATACAGAATTCATTGGTTAATATAATACAATTTCATTATAGAGTACATTACAAGATGATAAAAGCAACAATCATAAATACAATATAGTAACCCAGCGAAAGCAGAATAAAATTGAATTGCAAATATGGTATTGCCAAATTTCAACAATTTGATTACTTGAATAAATCCCTTGGGTATCTTGATCAACAATAGATCATATATATATAATTTAGCTTAAAGATAGAAAAATTTGTTTTTTCATTTTATATTTCTTGATTGTGAAAAACTAAATATATATTAATTTGTAAATTTTTATGTATATATTAGATTAAAAAAATCTTAGTTTAAAAGTAGAAGGATGTAGGATTATTTGAATATCTTAACAGATTGATTGAGGATATATATAATTCATTTGCTAGAGACTATAGTTTTGACAAATTGACGATACTGCCCTCACCCTGGCTATTTCATCGAAGAAGTGTTTACGCGCTTTCCTTATTTTATAGATACTTTCACGAGAGATGCTCTGAGTTAAAATCAGTAATCCCCTGCAATGCATGCTTTGCACGTAGCACGCGTTTTGCCGATTCCCAACACTCTTTCGCGGTTAAATTGGAAAAGTGCCGGACCACTTCATTCGCCAATACGTTTGTCCCCATGACCTCATAGAACTGGAACTCTCTCCCGGCCTCCCTCTTTCACTACACTTATAACCTTCAAACCTTCAAACCCCGGGTGCACATACAACTCATCCAGCTTTTCAATTGATCAATTTCCCCTTCTCTTCGAAATTCATAGGGGCTGCATCTTCCTGGTGCACCCATTCATGCATTCAATTTCATTAAAAAAAAAGAAGATTTGACCTTCATTATCAGCCTTTTTAATTAGAAATTCTGGGAGAAAGTGAACATTTTTCAAGATTTTGTACGCTCTTTGCAGTTTCTGAAAATTAATAAGTTTAAATGATAAATATCTTCATAAAGAGAAACAAAGAGGTTATCCTCTGCTTGATGAATCAATAACTCTGCTACTCTCGGAAAAATAAAAACTTTTCAATTGATAAATATCTAAATCTGATATTCATTTCGATTTAATATTTTTTCACCTATAGTCAAAAGGTCGTTCCTAGAATAATAGAAATTAATCTTTAATAGTCTGAAACAAGTAAGGACTTGTATTGGCATCCTTGCAATTTATGGCTTAGCTCTAAAAAGGGAGAGAGATCATTCTATACGTGCTCTTTTTATAATAGTAAAGTTTTTCGATCAGATTCCAAAGAAAGAATCGCTCACCCGCATAAATAACAAAAAAGTAAAAACTTATTTAGGCTAGAGACGTCTTTATAAGTAATTAATAATAAAGTTAAATATTCTATCTTTTATTATTCATTGGTCGAAAACCCCAATTGGATGTAGGTAAATTCGTTTTGTCGTAATAATAAGCTGATCACTCAACAAACGTTTATTTGATTTGCATCAAGCAGATGATAACCGCATTGATTTCTATTTATGAATCAAAAACTCTGCTACTCTCGGTAAAACACGATCTTTCTATCTTTTATTACTCATAGGTCGAAAACCCCGATTGGATGTAGGTAAATTCGTTTTGTCGTAATAATAAGCTGATCACTCAACAAACGTTTAATTTAGTATAAGGATTTAAATAAGATACGTGCAGCTTTCATTTATTTGTTTTATTTATGAACTCCCGCTAACGTTTCGGCTATTGGTTGTAGCCGAAACTTTAGCGGGAGTTCATAAATAAAAAGAAATAAATGAAAGCTGCTCGTATCTTATTTAAGCCCTTACTAAATTAATACAACTACAGCTATAAGAATTCCTAAAATAAACAAACGTTTATTTGATTTGGACAAGCAGATGATAACCTCATTGATTTGCCTTTATAAATCAACAACTCTGGCACTCTCTGGAAAACAAAATATTGTCAATTATTACAAATATCCTATCATTTGGATATAGATAAATTCGTTTTATTGTAATAGTAAGCTGATCGATCAGTGAAACAACTTTTCTTTGGATCAAGCTGATTGATTTCTCGTTAGCACTAGTGATTGTGTGTACAGTGTGTGTGTATGTAGGGTAACGGGTGGTGTGTCGGGGGTGGCCGATGACCATCTGCGTGGCGAGTGTCGAGGTGCAGGCTGGCTGGCTGGCCTTTGCAGATCGCTCCCGATGATGAGGCAACTGCGGTGGGCAGGCGGGCGAAGCGCGCAGACACGCCCGGCCGGCCTTCGGGCTCTCTGATCCCGTTACAGAATAGACCCCCCCGCAGACCCTCCGCGGCCCCCACACGTCCCGGCCTTTTTTTGTTTCCACTTTCTATTTCATCTTTGCTAGCTCCACCCACCGCAGGCATTGCTAACACACACACACACACAATTGCAAACCGCATTGATTCGTTCAACTACTCTAATTAGAAACAATTCACTCAGCAAGCAAATAAAAACGATCAAATGAAGCCAATTCAATGGAGCAGCTCTCGACTCAATGAAACATCTCGATTATGAGGATGGCCGACTGTTTCCAAATCAAGTCAAACAACCAACATTCTTGATTGAACAAGAATGTTCAAGCCTTTCTTTCATTTTCGTTGGTTCTTTTTCCACTGAACCGATCGTTGGTGACATTTTGAAAGAGAATGATTTTAATTAAAAGTAATGAAGGATAAAGGGAAAACTTTTTCAAGAATCTCAGACTAAAGCCGCTCTATAAATTAATAATAAACCTATTAATTGTTTAATTGAAAAGATTTTGCTTTGCCGAGAGCAGCAGAGTTTGTGTTGCTAGCATGCTATAACAACATAATCTCCAACCGGGTAATTGACGCCATGAGAAATAACAGATAAAATATTTATAATTAAAAAAGACGGTCAAACGTTCGAAGCTAGAGTCTCAAAAAAACAAATAAATTATATATATATATATATATATATATATATATATATATATATATATACATCAGTTGCGGGATGTGACATTTCAACCAGGAATGTTGTCCAAAATATGTAGCCCTTAAATTTTTAAAATGTTATTTTATTTTTTCTCGTTTTTCTAAAATTCAACGAAACGCAAAATTTTTCATTATTTTTCAAATTTAACATTAGATTTTTTATAACACGATATGAAAATAGTCTTGACGTTTTGAAATTTTAGGGTTGCGCCGCATCCACAGCATCCACGGACCGCACACTACTGATATATATGGTATATTTATTTGCATCAAGCAGAGAACAACCTCATTGATTTCTTTTTATAAATTGTTTATTTACGCCTTGTGACACTGCCTTAAAATGTTAATACAATCATTTAAAAGATGATGTTTTTAAAATTTTTGAACATGAGTTCTAGGTAGTGAGCCTTAAATCCAATTAATTCTCCGCATTGCAAATACAAACTTTTTAGTACAAGAACGAACTTTCTACGACTTTCTGTTCTTTAGTTTTCATGAGTTTTGTAATCCAAACATCACTTAGACACATAGAACACAAACAAATCATAGCTGAAAATACTTTTTTCTACACTTCAGACATTTATAAACACAATAAGCAAATATATATTTTTTTGCCTAAATTAAATAGTAGGATCGCCTTGCCTGCCGACCGGGCTTACTGAGTAATTTACTTGATTTCAGTTCCTAAAGAATAAATTAAAGATAGTATTATCTCCTTCATATACAATATATTTTCACTTATTATGGTTTTTGCTTTCATTTTTAGTCTAATATAAATATTTGTTTTTCATATGGCTTTTTATTTTTTTTGTGAAACCTACCTCGCATCTTGCTTCAAGTTTTATTTTAGTCATTCATTCGTAACTACTATATTCTTCCTGAAAAAAGCAAATTCAATTAACATTATTTCTAATGAAAATCATGAGAAATTGTCATCTACTGATATCGAGGTGTCATGGATTAATTTTTTATTTTTATTATAGTATGTGATTGGTGCAATCGATTTACTCTCGTTTTTGGGAACTCTTATTATTGTATTAAAGAATAGTTTTGGATTTTATTTTTGCTCTGCATATTGTATGCATTTCCTTTCCTGGACTATTAAGTTTTCTAGCTGCGTACACAAGAGCAAACTTTTTTTTTTTTTTTTTTTTTTTTTTACTGATATTGATGAGAGAAGGAGATACACCAGAAGGTGGATCCCCTAAAGGCCTGTATGGGCTGGCCCCTCAATCGTGAAAAGAAGCAGAGCAGAAGGAAAAGAAGCCGGGATCACGAGCCAATCTCAGAAACTTAGATACAATTCAATATCCAATTTACCAAGGTTTTAGGGGCTTCGAGCAGTGGTAACTCCTCCGCGCGATAAATTCGGTTAAATTTATCTCCCACTTAATTTTTATTACCAGACCCTATACTTACAGAAAAAATGTCTGGGTATAGCCGGGAATCGAACCCGAGACCTCCGGGTTGCCAGTCAGCTGTTCTTGACCATTACACCACCAAGGCGGACATTACTTATTTTATACCCAAAATTCGCACTTTCATGGTACCTAAAAAGATAGTTTATGCGCCTGAAATGGATCATAACAAGAACGATGTTGCAGCAGAAACAGTGGTTATAATTATGAAGAATGCATTAGAGAAAACAAAAAGGAAGAATTTTAGAAAAAATCGTCAAAAAGCTGGCCAAGTGTAAGTGAAAATGCATTAATTTCTAATATATCTTATTATATTAAACGAGCATTTCTTGTATATACTATATACTAGTTAGTATATAGAGAGAAAAAACTCTCAAACCCACGCGGAGAAACCCGAAAAATCTATAATGAAATAGAACCCATCCGCGGAAACCTCAATGAACATTTATACATACTATACAATCGGGTTCTCGAAAACGGCCTTAACGATTTCGCTAAAACTTGGTGTACTTGTCAAGTCTTATGAGCAATTAGTCGAGTTTAAATTTTAATTAGATTGAAATAAAGGAAGGGGGTATAAATTAGTCATGTCGCAAAATAAATATTTTAATCGTTCATATCTCGTCTTCGGAAAGTCGCAGAGCCTTGAAATTTGGAACTTAAGCTATTTAGAGGCAAAAGTTACCGAGCAACGCTCGGTGCTCCAGGCACTGGTATTATTAAACTGACAATAAAAGTTATATGAAACGTATCTACTTTATTCTCCATCATATTATTAACTTTTTTCTATAAAAAAAACCCTTATATTTCACTCAACTTGATATTTTAGGAATGAAAATAGCGAAAATGGAGCGCTAATTACGAGAGCGAATACGGTATTCATTTGAACCCGGGTGGTGCCAAAACAAACAGATTGATTAGCCTTTAAAGACAAGCTATTGGACGGGATTACTTTTTGGCACTCGATTTCAATTCCTGAGAGTATTAACATTTCTGGCATATAATAAAAATAAACCTGACTGAAAAGGTGTGTTGTCTAATGTCTAGGCGCGTCGATCGAAACCTCCCAGGCATATCATTCGATTCTAACTCACTGGAATTCAGTGATAAGACTTCAATGTTAGGAATCACTCAGGGGTCTGACCTTTCCTGGAATGACCTAATCTCAACCGCTGCTAAACCTGCTGCATATAAGCTTTGTCCCCTATTTAGGTCTAGACGCTATTTTACGCGCAGCCAACTTCTTACACAATATAAGCCTCAAATTCACCCCTCTCTAGAATACGGTTCTCATCTGTGGAGAAGGGACTCCAAGCATTCACTTGCCATACAATTCAGAAGCGAGAAATTAAACTAATAGGAGACCCGGCCCTACCTAATTCACTCGACTCCCTGGCTCACCGTAGAGCCGTTTCTGCCCTTACCCTGTACTACAGATAGTATCATGGTGTCTGTTCAGTTGAGCTGAAATCAATTATCACCCCCACCCCCTTCTTTGGGAGAAACACGCGGTTTTCGCACGTTCTTCACCCATTCCATGTCAAATTGGATAAAAATCGAACCAGCGCTTTCGCCAACTCTTTTATCCCTATGACTTCTAGAGACTGGAACTCGCTTCCAGCTACCATCTTCTCCGCGACTTATAACCTTCAGCTGTTTAAGACCCACACCCACAGATACCTTCGTTTTCTACTCAGCCCACAAAATGCCCTCTTCTTCTTCTCTTCACGATGGAAGGGCCAACCCAGGCCTTTAGGGGATGCACCTCTTTGGTGTAACTCCTTCTCTAATCAATTTCATAAAAAAAATAATTAAAACAGAACACCTTGCATTGTAGTTGAACATCTCTCGTGGTTTTCGTTATATATCGGTATTTTGAGCTTTTAACATTAGAATTTTAGTCATTCATCTCAACTACTCCCACTCTTCTTGATAGAAGTTAATGTAAGTTCAACGGTGAAATGTTTATAATTGAAAAGTTTTTATTTTGTCAACAGTACCAGAGTTGTTGATTCCCAAAGAGAAACGTAAAGGTTGTCCTCTGCTTTGATGCATCAAGCAAAGGACAACCTCTTTGTTTCTCTTTATGAAATGTTTATACACATATATACTAGTATATAAGACTGGAAATAAAGAAATGCTTTACGATACTATTCTAAAATAAATTAAAATAATTTTTATTTATATTCAAGTGATAAATGATAGATTAAAGATTATGTGTGAATAATATACATATTTTTTATTTTTTTATTTGAGACAATAGTTTTCAAGACTTGCTTTAATTTCAATTTATTTAATGAAAATATTCAAAAAGAAACTGGATTCTGAAAAAATCTTGTGAATGATTTAAATTAGATTATGGATGAAAGTAGATTCTTCCAAACTAATAGTGTTGAATAAAAAAAATATATATTAAGCAAAAGATTCAAATTCTTTATAAATTTGAATAGGCACTTCTCAGCGGAAAGATCCCAATCATTAACAATCTATCCAGCAAAGATTCAACATTCCTAATGAAAAGGAATCATCGAAAGTTTCGATGCCAGTGGATCTCTACCTCATTAGGATAGCGAGACCTTAAGAATACGATAAACAAACGCAGCTGAAACCGGATATTTCATTCCCAGCTCCATACTAATCGAATTAGTTTTTCCCTTTTAATTTTATTACCTCCTATCACTATCCAGAAATCATGTTCTTCCTTCATATATAAATATGTCTGAAATAGAATAATGATTTATATAGGTCAGTATCTGTCTGGAGACTCAATGCCGGTTGCCCTGGAGAGGTCTTTTTCACGAGTATGGAAATTTTACTGTCCAAGCTTTATTCTTCATTCTGGTTGGATTATAGTATCTTAGGCCTAGATGGTCCATTGAACGGAATTAAGTATTTATTTTTTTAATGATATTTATTCGAGAAAGAATTTCACAATAGATATGCAACCTATTGGCCAGAATTGACCCCTATATCTTGAAAAGAAGAAGGTGAAGTGGAAGAAATTTTTGAGAGTGGGTTGAAGTCGAAAGTACCAGTGGATGCGGGTCTTGAATAAATGAAGGTTGTCGGTCGCGGGAAACGTGTTCCAGTCTTAGGAAGTCATATAGCTATATAAGCTAGCTGGTTGGGCGATACGAATGCAATTTGTATCTAATTAGATCCCGAAGGTGTGTTGAATGTTTGGAAATTCTGTCTTTCGCGCAAGTGAGACTTTATGGGAGATTAGTGATTTTTATCTAGTCATCATTTACTAAAGGCCCGTTGTATGTCGCAAAGTAAATGCTTATTACAAGTGACAAAGGGTAGATGGTAAATGCAGGGACTTTCAGTGCCTGTCATCTGATTGGCCATCCCAGTCCCTCCATTTACCATCTACCCTTTGTCACTTGTAAAAAGCATTTACTTTGTGACATACAACCGGCCCTAAGTGTTGTACAGCAAAGGTAGGAGACGGTTCTTAAATGAGCCAGAGAGTCTAGTGATCTAAAACCGGACTTTTTATTAGGTTAATTGCACTTTTCTGAATTGTATTCAGGGTGGCAAGAGAATGCTTGGTGTCCCCTCATCACAGATGCTAGCCATATTCGAGAGAAGTTCGAATTTCAAACTTGTATAGGGTAAGCAATTTTTAACTGGAGGTAAAATAGCCCATCTGGATCGGAAGAGAAAGCCAAGCTTGCTGCAGCAGCTTTTTTTGAATAAATTTAAAGATGTCTCTTTAGTTTTATTTTAAACTAGCTGCTACGGGCGTTCCTACGGCACGTCCTCTGCAGCTAGGCTCTCAGGGCGGGCCGGGTGGCTCTGGAGGGCAGTGTCTCGCTAAAAGTTTGGTTCATGAAATATCTGCCTGCCAGCTCCTTAGCCCACTTCTAAAACTAGAAATTTTGTTCTCCTCTTTCTATTGATATATGTACTTTCTAATGGGTGGAGGTCCACAAATTTTAATCCCCCACCCGGGTTCGTGGGGTTCGGAGGGTGATCAAAGTTAGAGGAAGAGGAGAGAGTCCAGAAGACATGTATAGGGTTGGCAGGGTGAATGATGATCGGAGTCGTTGGGATGGATGGAGAATAGAGAGAGGCTAGCAAGAGATCCGCCTCGCCGAAAGCCTATGTTATTCCCGAGGGCTGAACCGCGACCTCAAAATCATGTACACCTACTTCCACTTCCACTTTCATTTACAAGTAGAAGACAATAGATGACAATAAATTATCTAATGAATTCCAAAGTAATTCCAAAGACGGTGTACACCTAATTCCAATCGCGGTTCACCCCTCGGTTATTCCGATATTGATGTATAGGATTTAGAATTTATCGCACGCCTCTGCCTAAGTACCCTTTGATTTTTGTTGTAGTTGATATAATTATTTTAAAGAAGTTTATATTTTCAAGATAAATAGTATTCGTACATTTAGTGTAGCTTAGTTTTTAAATCACAATCGAAGGTTGTTTTAAAGAAAAAACACTTAAGGGCGGCATTTCGAAGACTTGCATCATAGTGAGAAAATCTACCACACGGCCCCTGTCATCAGCCATAAATTTATTCTTGTTCATTACCCCTTTTGTAGCCAGGGGCGTCTTAAGGGATAGATAGCACTGTGTCGACAGTGTCTAGGCCTTGGTTACATAAGATAAGTGATTTTTAAAAATTAAAAATTTTAACTTTTTAAAAGTTATTAAAATTATCAGCAGTGTCTAATTAACTTTTCTGTCATTTTTGTTTTTAAAGGTGAAAATCGTATTTTATTTCTTAATTGAATGTTTTTAGCACATGAGGATTAATTTTATTAAATTAGAAAAATAGTCAGCTAGCTCAAATAAAATACAATGATTTTTTTTCCCATTTGATTATATTTTTCCCTAAAGCTAAATACTAATACATATACAATACACGGTATTAGCTGTTATTTTCTTCCCAGAAGGGTGGTTCCAGGCCTAGTTCCTGGGAGATGGGGGTGCACCCTTGTCTTTTTTTGATGTATTTAAAATTTCAAAATTCCATTTTTCAAGAGTGGGTGGGGGTCTTGCTTCTCGGTGTGTCCCCTAGAAACAATTCCTGAATCCTACCATTAAACCCACAAGAGATGCGCTGCATTTGATCTTTGTGAGATATTTAAAATTAGAGAGTTACAAGGTTTTAAAAGTTATTTTCACTTTTCATTTCTAGATTTTATGTAAAAGTGAATGATAATAATAAAAGATTGAAATCGAATTTATAAAATAATAAGCGATTTTAATTTCTTCAGAGGTAAAAAATTGCCCAAAAAAAATTAATTGAGCTGTTTGTTTGTACGTAATTTCAGCCTCGATGAAAAGCAAAGCGACAAAATTTAGAAGTTAAGCTAGGTATAGCCTAGGCGAAGTACAGGGAACATTGGGATCAAAACGGCGAACAGGAAATATATTTGATTATTTTTTAATTTTCTCAAAAAATCACTCAAAAGATTTTTCTCAAAACTATACTTATCATATGTGTATATGTATGCATGTATTTAATTTTATAAAGTTTTTTTTTTTTAATTTTAATTTCACGCTTTAGTTTATTTTTTCTGAAACTTATCTATAAAAGTAAAGATTTGAGCATCTTATTTTTGAAAATAGTTGGAATGTTTTTCAAAAATCAGCTCGTGTTCACATTAACGAGAAAGAATTTAATTTTAGGACAGATTCTAAGATTTTAATAGAAATATGGGGGGATGAATCACTTCTATTAAAATCTTAGAATCTGTCCTAAAAATTAAATTCTTTCTCTTATCTATAAAGTGCCCTAGAATGGAGCTCTAAACGCTCAATTTTTGAGGTTCATTAATCTCACTACATTCTTTATTCAACTCACTGCTTTAACAAGCATAATGACTAAAATCATTTTTCATTTGGAGAAAACATTTTATTGATATTTCTAGGGCATGTCATAATATATAGTTACTTATAAAGTTTTCACTTTTTCCTTCATTTTTCATTAAAATTCTCTTTCCTTCTTTTCTTTCTCTCTTTATAAGAAAGAGATAAATCGTTTGTGTGTTTCACTGATCACACATCCACCAGTCATTCTTCGGGTTCATTGGCATTGCTTGAATATAGGGAAGTTCATCAATAGAAATAAATACGTCGGCACGGAGAGGGGCAGGGGCTCAAGGGACCATGGCCACTCTGAGTTTCGAAATACACATTTAGGCCTAGAATATATAAATAATAATAATATATATATATATATATCGGGTGTCTGTTGATTTTTTTTTTTTATAATATATCCAATTCTAAAATTTTAATTTCCCGACTATTAATTTTAGTACAAAAGTGTTAATACAAAAAATATTCATAATTAAAAATTATAATGATGTGGAATTATTATAAACATATATAAAAGAGATAAATACTCAAAAATTAGACAAACGCGGTTTCATTCTACAATGGCTTCTAGATTTCCCCGGAATTAATGGAGCTAATAACTCGAAATTTTTTGTCTGAAAGTTAGTTCTAAGACGCAAATGTTTGTTAAATTTTTTTTTTTTTTTTTGAAATCCAAATTTTAATTCATGTCTTAAAAATAATCTGCATACACATTTTCAAGTTTCTAGCCCCCATAGTTCTGGATATGTGATTGCGATCTTTACCTTTAATTATACTATCCATTTTTGGCTACTAATTTTCAGACTAAAATCCATGCAACATTAACAGAAGACAGAACCACGTATTACAACAAGATTTTTTTAATACATTTTATTTGTATCTGTGTTTTTATAATACTTTTACTAATAATACAGACAACATTTGATCAAAAATCAAAAAAATCAAAAAGAATTGAATGAGGCCCGGAATTAGAAAATGAATAACCATAATTGTACAATTTTAAATAATGTTTTCCAAAACATACGGCATTAGTTTATTAGAGAATTTTAATTTTTCAATCTTCTGATTATGTTCCTGCATTACGGCACCAAAACTCTGCAAGCATTTCCACAACTTTCAAAAAATTTATATTATTATGTTCATATAAAATATCAGATGAACCTCTAAATTCTAAAGACAGAAGCGATCGAATTATGGATAGGTATAATTCACTGAATAACACAGTACTTACTAATGTTTTCTTTCTGAATTTAATATACGTTGATTTTAACTTTCCCATTTTTTCTCTTCTTTCGTTTTATTGATTTTTAATTTAATTTAATTTAATTTTATATCTTATGTATCTTGTGCAATTCAGATTGGTCGCATCGATTGAAGATTTTTATAAAAACTACCATATATATTTAGATTTTAGATTGACAAAATATTTTGCCAGTCACTCGGATTTGGGCTATTAGTCTTGTATAATTAAAAGTTACCCGGACCTGTTAAGTAGTAGTAGTCTTCTCCTGACCAAAAACACCGAATTATAAATAAAATTATAGTTTGTATCATTGATATAATCTAGGTCTTTATTCATTAAATTTCTTCTGTAACTTCCAAAGTATCCTTCAATACATGGTTTATTGAATCCAAGCTTAATAAATTCACAGCCCCCAATCCGACTGATGAAAGTAGTATGAATACCAGAGTAACCTAACTATATTAACTAGTATTGGGGTCAGTTTCAGAGGAGCTTATTTTTTGAAATGACCTATTTTTTAGATAATTATCTCTGAATTTTTCAGCGAAACATTTTTCTTAAACCCATTCATCGTTATTCCCAAAAATATATAGGAGAGGAGAGGCTAATAAATACAGATTCAAGACTCACTATCCCACTGTGTATTTATCCTAGAAGTCGTAAAATAGTCTTTTATTTATAAAAGTTGTCTTGTGGTCTTCTAATTTTTTTCAAGTATCGTAAGCTTCAAATTGGATCTTAACAATGAATAGTGAGCTATTTTGTTAATAATCATATCTTTACAAAGCCTAACACGAATTCAAATCAGAGCATTTAGTTTTAGTTGATAATTTGAGGACTGTATATGGTGCTATAAAAGCTTTCCGCATTGCATTTTAAGAAGCTTGCAAAAATAGACCGACATTATTCATAAAGATATATTATTATAGTTACGTATTAGGTAGATAAGTAGCTGTTAAAGCATATATTTTTATTTAAATCACACATAATTAGATATAACTATTTAATGAATAAAAAATAGTTATTATGAATTATGTGTGATTTAAACAAAAATTTAACTTTCAATGTACGTATTATTCTATCATAGACCTAAATGTGCATTTGTAAACTCCGTATGGCTTGATCATTGATAAGAATATACAAGTAGATATATTGTATTATTTGTTCGTGTTCTATAAATAATTATAATTAAATTTTAATCAAATTAATTACAAAAATAAAAGCTTCATCAGCTTCATTACTAATAAAAATATAATAGATATGCAAGGGGAAAAGAGGTGACTTGAATGCTTTTCTGGTCAAATAGCGCATTGAAATCTCTGACTAAATTAGTGGAAACTTAGCAAGGAAAAAGTCTTTTAGAATGGCGCTAAATTTCAGCTGATGTTCAAGGCTTTAGTCAATTTTTTTCTATTAAAAATTTTAGAATTAGAAAAATTAAATTATGTTCTAAAGTTATCTGCATTTAAATCAAATTTTATATTCAATTTAATCTTTCTAATCCTAACATTTTCAATAGAGACAAATCTAGATAAGAATTTAATTTCAGAATTAACAAGTTTTTAATTTTTAATTAGCTTCTAAATCACTATTTTCCCGAGGCCAAGGGGTAGAAAAAAATCACTATTCGAATATTTAAAATTATTTATACATATTATAAACCTAAATGTGTAAACTCAGATAGCCTGATATTTCATTGAGAAAAATATAGTAGAGCAGAAGTGACTTTGATGCATTTCTGCTCGGCGCGTTGAAAAGTAAAAGTATTTTGGGATGAAATTCATCTCATTATTTTAATGTTCATCATCAGCACCATCAGATGCATACATAGAATTATCTAATAAAAGCAAAAATTTAATCTACATTATCTAAATTGATATTCAGAAATTTTAAATTATTGTGTAAACTCAGGTAGATTTAATTTTAATTGATAAAAATATAATAATAAATATGAATTGAAAAGGAGGAAGCTTTGATGCGTTACTTGTCTTGTAATCAAAGGGCCCGTTAAAGTTTGTCTAAAGACAAAATAGTGGGATAGGGACCTTGGACGGGAAAAGTTAAAATCTATATTAAATATCCATGTATAATATCTGGATTAGAGACTAAGGAAGAAGGAGTGAAAGCCTTCAAAATTCTTGTCTCAAATAAATTATATATGTATTTATATGGGCGTATCTCAGATTTTTGTTTAGAGAGGGCAGGACCAAGAGGGAACTGTCGTTTACAAATAAATAAATCTATTGTATTTTTAAAATTAATTTATCACACAAAAATAAGTTTTCGCCAATCTTCCACAATCTTGTTGACGAGATCCTCTATAAATGACTCGATATTTACGACTAATTTAGAATGGATTACTTTGCTTCTAGGGGGGAGGGGGCAGCTGCTCTACCCTGACCATACCTGGATACGTCCATATATATATATATATCTTACCTAGCCTTAGTAAATATGTTTTAAAATATCGATATATTTTTGTATAAAAATATATTTTAACAATAATAATGTAATTTATAATATAAAAATTTTACATATAAAAAGTATTAAGTTCAAAATATATATTTTTAATTCATGCAGAGGATAAACTCTTTTTAATTTATACATATAAATTGAAAATCACTAGTTTCGAAACCTATTTAATTTTCAATTATTTTCAAAATTGCAAATCGAAAATTTTCAATAGTTTATAAGAAATTTTATTATAGATTAAATGTGTATTTTTGGAGAATTAGCTGCATGGTCTGATATTTAATTACCTACTAAAAAGGGAGGAGATGCTCTCAAATGGTGCGTTGAAAACTCTGGATAATCAATAATTAGTGGGATAGGAAGCTTGGGAACAAAAATTAAAAATGTTTTTGAGAGCTCTGAAATTCTATTGAGGGTCAAAGCTGAAAGCAAATTTTTTCTTCTATTAATAATTTTAGGATTAAAAAAATCATATTTTAAATTTGTTAAATAATTTAATTTAATTGAAGGAGACAATAAAAGAGTGTGTCTTTTGCTGGAATTATAAATTTTAAATTTATTTATAACGAGACTATAGTTTGCAATTCCAGCAGAAGACAGAGTGCACTCTTTTATTGTATCCTTCAATTTATAAAAATTCTACTACTCTAGGCAAAAACTTTCAATTTAATTTAATTTAAATTATATATAAATCTAGAATGTAGTTTAAGTTTTTTTTACTCCAAAAATTTTCTATAAATAGAAAAATTTCGAAAAAAAAATTAAAAAAATTTAATTTTCAATTATTTTCAAATTTACTATTTAAATAAGTAGGTTATAATAAGCGTCCAAATTATTTAAATTTTTTATTCAAATTCCGACGTATCAGAGACCTTTTCCCTTCAGGGTATTGAATAGTTATTGATGGGTGAGTATAACTCGGCTCCCATTTGTCTCTCTTTTCAGTGATAACAAAAATAATACAATATTTTTCACTATTATATCATAAGTGTACTTAGTCAACAGTGACTATTATTGTTGTTATCACTGAAAAGAGAGTCAAATGGGAGCCGAGTTATACTCACCCATCAATAACTATTCAATACTCTGAAGAAGGAGAGAAAAGGTCTCCGAAACGTCGGAATTTGAATATAAAATTTAAATAATTTATGGACTGCCTTTCATTATAACCTACTTATTTCGGCTTACCAGTCCGTCTTTCTAAGAAAATAAATAAAATTAAATTACTATTTAAAATTTAAAGACTTAATAGTGTAAGCCCGGGTTGACTGCTATTTCATTGATAAAAATACTATAGACATGCGAGAGGGAAAGAGAATTGACTTGATGCGTTTCTGTGACTGTGGTCAAAGGGCGCGCTGAAATCTCTGGTTAATGAATAATTAGTGGGATAGGAAGCTTGGTAAGGAAAAGTAAAAGTGTTTTGGGATGGCGCTGAAATTGAGCTGAGGGTCAAGGGCGCGAAGGGCGTAAGCGGGCAGGCGGCATGCTAACGGGATCGGGATCGGCGAGGAGGAGGAAGGTGGAAGGATAGTGGAAGCTGGAAGCGGGCAGGCGGTGGAGAAGCAGCTGGAAGGGAGCAGCTCCAGAAACTGGGTCTACGCGTGCGACGCGGCCACCAGTAAAAGTGGCAGAGTTGCCCAGTTAGCCAAGTTGAAAAGTTGGGCAGCGATGAGCCGGCACGGCGCGTGCCATTAGCGGCGCCGGCATCCGCCACTGCCATCCGCCACCGCCACCGCCACTTGACACCCGCATCCGCGAAGTGCAGTGATCTCCACAGAACCGTCAGTGTCGTGCGAGTGCTTCTCCAACCCTCTCTTCCTCTTCTCATGTGTGTCTAGCGTGATCTACTCTATCTTCAAGCATCCAGCAACAATTCAAACATACCATCTTCGGGTAAGCCGAGTTATTATTTATTATAAATATTATTATTATTATTTTTTTTTTTGAAAAAAGTGAACTGTTTTGGATTTTTTTTTAATTTGTTCCGAGAGATGACACCAAGAAGAGGGAAGGGTTGGGCTAATATTTTTTCCCGTTTTATCCATCCCTTAGGTTAGGCACCTACCCAGAAATTTTTTTCGGAGATAGCCCATATTTCTTTTTTTAAGGATTAGAATTTCGCTCTATATTATTAAAAAAAAATTTATAATAAAAGTAAAATTGGATTAAATAAATTTTTATGAACTATGTAGCATTCAAATATTTAGAGGGTGTCCGAACCCCATGGGTATGTTCTAGCCTTGTGCATCTTTTTGATTTTAGCGCATCTTTTGGCTTAGCATCGATGTTCCTATACCAATGTCTGAGTAGGAACACGATTCTGTGCCATCAGGTATAATTTCAAAAGAAAGTGTTATACTCCCTTTTGTTTTCATCTAACGTAAGGTTTAATTTTCTCATGTTTAGTAAAACGAGGATGGTTCTTCCATATTACAACATCATTTCATAATATTTTTCTCATGATGAATTAGAACACAAATACAATTGACGGTTACCACACGGGCCCCTACAATGGACATTGGATGAGGTTTTTAAAAAATTCCCATGATTCCGATTTTGCAAATGAAACAAAAAGTGATTGAAAATATAAATAAATTGAGCATCCTAGAGCAAATAATACTTTTCAAAATTGTAGATTAAACTATCCAAATAAATGTTTCGATCTAAGACAATTTACTAAATTAAAAAAAAGCTTCGTTTTTAAAATCAATTTGTTGGAATTCAATGAAAATTGATTTAATTAAAAGAGTACCAATTTAAATACATTATTTATTTATTACCGACAAAATTTTGAAGGTAGTGAAGAAATTTATCTCTTTTGAATTCCATGTTATCATTTTTTTATTAGTATTAAATTTCGTGAATCTGGGCAAAACTGGTTGCAAAATCGTATTGACACATCTTTCGAATTCATTAGAAAATTAATTATTCAATTGAAAAACAAATTTATTCAATTACCTATGCGGAAGATTATAGATTAATATAGAAATATGATGAAAAAAATAATTATATGTTAAATAAAAATAATCGATTGGTAAGACGCAAATAAATACTCGGAAACTTGAACGCACGGCAGCTTTCGTTTAAAATCAAAATTTTTAAAAATTAGTAATATATTATCATAACAAATTAATTATGATTTTAATTTAAGATAAAAATAAGAAAAATCTTTAATATTGAGATAAAATTTTTTTAAAATAATATTCAATTTTTTAATTTTTGATTCAAGTTTGAAAAATTAAAATGTTTTACTTAAATTAATAGTTTCGGAAATAGATTAAATTATATATAAATTAAATATATTGGTTTATTTTAATATGAAATTAGATAATTATTAGCATTTAACGATTGATTCATTGATAAGACAATGCAACAAATTTTTGATTCATTGTAATTATCTCTATTGGATTTTCGATCTAATTATAAATTTGTTAAATTTTTTATTTTCTTGGTGCATTTTTATACCTAGTTTAATAATTATATCGTAACCTGATCTATTATTACTATTACATAATTTAATACGCAATAAATTTAAAATGCGAGCTTTACGAAGATGTTCTATTTGTAAAATTTGCATGCCGAGTGTCTTCTAAGATTGAATTTGAAGCGAATTAGAATTTCCAAATTTGTTCATTTTTCAGATTTGTTAATTGCCAGATGGATTATTTGAAGCGTGAAATCTGATCTTTTCGAAGCTTCTCTTGTCAGACAATTGAATAGTTAACTCACGGATGATTGATTTAATTGCTTAAATATGTGCGCTTAAGCTTCTATATTTGGTCTTACTAAAAGTTATTTGCTAATAAAACTGAAAATGATTGAAACCAAAAATGTGCAAAACACATTAACATTTTTATGATGTTCTAGAGCCAGACCGCCTGGACAAAAACACTAGACCTTGAGAAATAACCGCGATTATTTTATATTTCAAGACTAACTGCACAATAAAAGAATCCATTCAGGTGTAATTACTTGAATCCAATCAATTATCAGGTGGATGATTTTTTTTCTTTCCATTCGGCTTATTTAAGATTTCTGTAAAATATACCAGTGGAAGATTTTCCTTGATCAAAGGAGAAATCCAATCAGCGGAGAAAAGAACTAAATGATATCGAATCAGATGCAATCAACCGTAGGACAGAGCTTTCCAACTTACAAGCACTCTTCGGATTTTGGATGCTCTCTAATCAGAAAATCACACTTCATCACTTTCAACATAAACAACATATTTTTATTTGAAAGATCGTGTGTTGTTTATGGGGTGGTTCTTACGCGTGTTCATAGAGCTCTTACAAAAATCATTTTTTCCTTTTTAATCATACCTATATGTGCAAGAAGATGCAACCCTAAAAAAGTATGATCCTTCTAAAAATTATTTATCATATTCAACTTTTAATACGATTTTTAATTTAAGATAAAATCAATATATATATATATATATATATATATATGTAACTTGTGAATTTCAAGTCTGTTTCATATTTAGCCTACAAGCTACAAATGTGACATACTGACAGAGAGACAGATATCGCAATAAGACTAATAAATTTCCGTTTTACGTAATATTTATGGTTTATATTGGAGTTGAGGTATCTAATGGTTTTACTTTTTGAAGAAATGAAGATTGTAGGACTTCAAAAAGATGGAGGTAGAAAGGGAATTCCAGTCACGAAAATAACGAATTGATAAATATTTCGATTTCGATCCCGAAATGCGGAATGTTTGCAAATCGCCAATTTAGCCCAAACTAAACTTTGAAAGGAAATTATAATATTCATTTTTATCAGAACACATGCCTTAATATTATCTATTTATAAAAAAAGGAAAAGGGCGTTTTTTAATGTTATTCAATAATTCATAAAATGACAAATATAGAAACATTCATAAATCTTAATTCATATGTCTAATCTGCACATTTATTTAGATTTACAGGTTAGCTACCACCATTGTTCTTGGTATTCACATTGGATGTAATTCATAAACATGTGATTAAATTAATATCTTCAAAACTACCTCAAGTCTCTTTCCCATCGTTAAAGTGTTTCTGCCCTTACCTTTTTTTATAAATATTAATATGACACGTGGTCTCATTAAATAAATCTTTCATTAAACCTATAGGATATGGTTCGAGGCAGTCGAGGGAGAAGAAATCTCTAAAATTTGACCTTTCCATTTATTTTAAATCTTTTTCAGGATTTTGGATTGTTAGAATGTGTGATGTAGATATGTATATGCTTATATAGTAAATAGTTTCACATAAAAGCATAATTACATGAAATAGTCACAAAGTTACTAAACATCTCAACGATGTTTTACGCTTTTATGAAAAATTATTCCTTATTTAATCATATACAATATACATATACATCCCTCAATCTTAAGGTCCTGAGAAAGATTTGAAAATAAATCGAAACGTCGACTCTGAGATTTTTCTTTTTACTTGACTGCCTGAACCTATAATCGTTTATATAAATAAGCTACAAGCTACATTAATTTCTCTTCCTTTAACATTCTATACAATTCGCAATCACACATCTCCCTTCATGGTCAAATCGGAAAAAAGTCGAGCTACCTTTTATTTGTCAATTAGTTTATTCTTATGACTTCTTGAGAATAGGATTATTTCTCTCTCTCTCTCTCTCTCTTTATATAAATATATATAGGTATAGGTATATTAAAGTTTTACAATTTTTAAATCTTTCAAAATCATAAATCCACAAATATGTTATTCTCTAAATCCACCCCTGAATATTCTCTAATACTCAGGAAGGTAAGAGTATCAAATTTAAAGATATTGCGTCTTCGACACATTTCATTATAAAAAATTTAATGGTGTTTTTTTTCTATATATAGTAGATGAATTGTGAATAATGATGGATAAATAATTAATCTTTATTGTGTTATACAATAAATGCAAAAATACAGACAAAATAAGTACAAAATATGAACTTTCTTAAAAAAGTAATTTTTATTTTCTTTGTTGAAAATATTTAATGGGAACCTTAAATTCATTATACTTAATTGAATTCTACTGTTCAGTGAATTATTTGAAATCAAAAATAAAATATTTTAGGTAAATGGAGACTGCACCTAGAGTAGCTAAAAGATCTAATACTGGAAATGTCATTTCAAAACTGACCTGGCTCAGGGTGATAATTATATATTTTTCATTTAAAATAACATTGCCTTGAGAAACAGAGTTGTCTAATCTAAAAGAAACAAATCAAATAGGATCTGTCTTATGCTTGATATAAATATTTTAAGATCAAATCTAAACTCAAAAGTAAAAACAAAACAAGAGAGAATAAATAATAATAATCAAATTAAAGTAAAGAAAAATTAAATTTTTTTTTTAAATTTAAAATATAAAATACTAGGTAGGTTTCACATATATTATTTATTTCAATTCATAAAAGTTTCTAAAAAATTTTTCAAAAATTTTCTTTAT
Organism: Forficula auricularia; assembly: GCA_024734495.1. Lineage (NCBI taxonomy): Eukaryota > Metazoa > Arthropoda > Insecta > Dermaptera > Forficulidae > Forficula > Forficula auricularia. The sequence goes on along the minus strand of JALMQS010000087.1, from coordinate 5,184,290 downwards.
TTAATATGTTTCACCAAGAACCTACACCCTTAATCAAATTTCTTATCAAGCTTTCGAATTTTTTTTGTCTTATCAAAAGAAAATAAAACAAACTAGATTTTTAAATATTTATAATAGAAGAATTTGAAAATAAACGTTTTCAAGATTGATTTATAAAAGATTTGTATTTTTTTAATATTTAATAAAATCAATAAAAAATTTCATTTTCTATAATGGAAGATCAATTTTTAATTTCAATTCATCAATAAATATACAAATAATATAAATATTTAATAAATAAAACAAAATATAATAGGTTATATCTCTCTGATACGTCTGTATTTTACATCAACCAGAAGACACGGTTTTTGATTTATTTCTAATAAATTACTTTTTAGTGAAACTGATTTATTTAAATATAGTGAATTTAGAAGCCCAATATTTATTTCAGATAATATCGAAATTTTTTATAAATGAAACTAATCTTTAAATCCATCAAGGGTAGATAAGTTGAGAGCATAATAATTCTATTAGCAATGAATCTATTGCAGTTCGTTAAAATCTCTTTCTAAAATCCTCGAAAAATAGACGTTTTTTATCAATCGATTTGGTAAATGAGAAAGTCACCTAATTTAATAAGAGAGAGAGAGAGAAATATGTCCGAGTTTATTACATGAAACAAACATCTCGACAATATGCATTTTTTTCTATTCGTTTGGAAATAGCTTCGGCTCTCTTTAAAAGTTGTATGATCTGAATAGGAACTCTCACTTTTTGGGAAAAAATCTCCAATTTCGCTATCGTCCTTCTCCTATTTTAATTCGTCTTTTTAAACTGTCAGCAAGTTAATTAACACCATTTTTCAATTTATTTCTAACATTCTTAAAAAATAAAATAAGCGATTTTATTTGCTCGATGTTATTTTTTTCCTTACAAAATTTCTAATGTCATCTCTAAGAAATATTTCTTCGTTGGATTTTCTCAACTCGATTTCGCTCCAGTTTTAAACGACCAGACTCACTTTCATTATTTCTTTTTCGGTCCCAACATACTGGTTTACAAACGACCTCCCACTACATTCGCATTCACTTATATAACAAACGCTCTTGAATAATTATGATTATTTTTTCCTCTTGCTACAAATGTTTGTTTAACATTTTTTTTTTTGTAATTGTTGCATGTCTTCCTTCTTTTCTGGCTATCAACACCTACAAGCGAAATGCCAAGAGACATCAAAATAGGGGGCGTTTCCTTGATTTCAATGAACAGGATTGTTCATAAATTGTTGACATTTTAGGGCAAATGCAATACAAAATCTTATTTATTTTAGTATTATACAGGCAGACTTCTTATATGACCAAAGGATATATAACATTTTCTAAACAGAATGACATTCGATTATTTTGTTGATATATTTAGTAATGATAAATCAAAGATTATGTCCTCTATTAATATAAATATATACACAGACATTCTACCTACTAAATATTTAATATTAATGGTAATTAATATGAGAAAATTCAATTAATAATCTGAAAAAAAGTTTTTAATTCCCCAATATTAATTAATTCCCCAATTTGTCATTCTTTTTTCCTACTATTTCTTCAGTATATCTTCAGTTAAATTTAAATACAAAAAAATTACAAAATTCAAAATAATTCTTTGCAGAAAGAAGCAGAGTTATTCATTTTAAGGATAAATAAAAGAGGATATCTTCTATAATTAATGAAAATAAACGTACACCTATATATAAATGAATATATGAGTTGTTTATTTTGAAAGTGGCGTAAGTACATTTTTTGTTATTTCAAGATATTTAGATTTAGATTTTTATAAATATAGTAGAACCTCGTTTATCCCGACTAACTGGGACCTACGCAACCCGGATAATTGAAAATCCTGATAATCCGGATATATGGGTAATAAAAACAAAAAAATCCTCAAATAGGCGAATTTAAATTTATTACGATAAAAACATGTTTATATAAAAATTATATAGAATTGTTTAAAAAAATAAAATAACTTTTCACATCATTTCATTTCAAAGAATTGGTCCACTTGTCTTTTGTTTTAAGTACGTGTGCAAATTTTTGGTGAAATTATAATTACATTCTTGCCATCTGAGTTAAAAATTATTATCTATGTGAACATTTATTAAAATAAAAATGTCTACAAATCTGATCCGGATAATCCGGAGGTCCGGATAAATGAGGACCGGATAATCGGTGTTACTGTATTTATAAAAATGTAAATCTAAATATCCATTGACTGTGATATTATAAACATGAAAAGAAGACATGTATGATATGTCTAAAAAACAGGTATTAAATCATTTTTTTCAAAATTGGACTTATGCCACTTTCAAAATAAACGGCTCATTTATAATTCTATTTTTAGAGGCTATTGTTTTGAAGACTTGGTCTTCATCTCCACTCTTTTTTAAGCAGTTTATTTGCTTTTTTTTTCTTGAGCTTGATGAATACAGAAGATTAGTTTGTGGGTTGATTAATTCACTTTGAACAAATACTAAAACATAGAAATTCTGCTCATCTCGACAAAAAAAAACTTTTAATTTTATTCGAAGAAAAATTTTATGCAAGGAAATTAGTTATTGGACCAATCTTGGGAATACCCAACGTTTCATCACCCCCATATTAAGTATTGTAATGCAAATTGAAAAAAACATTTTTTTACTCTGGAAACATCATCATTCATCTATACAATGGTTATGATTGAAACTAAAAATATTTCAATTTTTCAAAATCTTTTCGATTAAAACACTTGAGAATCTATTGTAAAATTCGCGTTATTAAGGGAATATCTGTTTTTCTGTCAATAAATAATACGTTTATTTTCAATCTTTCGTTATTTTGTTACATCATAATCAGTGCTATTAACTTTCAACAGTAGTTTATAATATTTTTATAAAAAATTGATCTTGAGACATTTTGATATAAAATTATTAAGTTACTAATTAATTCAATGTTATTATCCAACATAACGAGGAAACCATTTACCAGAATTTTTTAAGAAAATTGTTTTGCAAAATTCTTTGGCTCTGAAAATGATATATTATGGAAACATTAAAAGCATGTAAAAAACGTTGTTTATTGCCAAAAATCCTATATATTATAAACAATTAATTTAAGAAATAATTTAATGGAAATTTTTTTATTTATTTATAACGCAAAATAGCTTTCCAACTAATTTATATTTTATTTTTAGCGAAAGTTTTCATCCGCTTACGCTGAGTCCCTTGAATATAGGCAACTAAATAATCTCATATGTACACTAGTTGCAAATTCAATGAAAAAAAGAAAGAACAAAACTACATTTTTTTTACCTTTCAACATACCATTGAGTATAGAAAAATAATGAAGTTTAAAGAAATTTGTGTGTTTTTAAACATGTTTAATTAACATAATCACATTTTAATTATAATTAAAGATTAATGTTTTTATAATAAATAAACCAAAGAGTGTGTCTTCAGCTTAATATAAAAAAGTATTATATATAATAATGTATAATAATTTATGTTATTGGTTGTATTTAATTTTTTATAAAACCAATCATTAATTGGTTTAATAGAACATGGAATGTTTTCTGACAAATGGTCCTTTTATCAATAAATGCTGTAGTAAATATACATATTTTGTGAAATCTTGATACCTAGAGAGAAATTTTAAAGCAACTTTATTTTCAAGACAATTTGATTGTTAAGATGAGTTAAAATATTTATATTTACTGCTACTAAAACTATTCTGATGATAAAATGAACATTTTTTTCTAAATGTTTTATGTTATATTTAAATATTCACTGATTATTTTTATTAAAGCATTTTTATTTATTATACATAAGTATACAAGCAGACTCGGCTTGGCCATAGCGAGTACCCGGAGAATTCCCAGTGGTCCGGTCTAATGACCATCCCGTTGTCAAAAATAGCATGAAGAGCCACTAGGCTCATTTTTTCTGCCCCAGGTCAACCCTGTATAGAAGTTAAATACTTGAATATAAATTTTTTATTAATTTGAAGCTCTGTATTCATTTTCCGTCAATTATTTCCCAGTAATTTTCAGTGAAATGTAAAATTTTGAAGATGAAGATAAAGCGTTTGAATCTATAGTCTAAAATTAATAACCTATTTAATTATTTATTTTTTAATATTTACATGGTAGATCGATTTACCAAAAATATCTTGTAAATCGAAATCGAGCAAATTGTATCCACATCACATTTTGGAAATTCAGAGACCATGTTAAACTGAAATAGTGCCATGTAAATTAAAGATTTTTTCACATTTCATTAACCACATGTTCAGTCTAAGCCGTGCAATTCGTATAGGCTCAATGTAAGTCAAGGGTTAGTATTTAATATAACCTAAAGGTACTTATTCACATAAAGAAGAAGACACACTCTTTGATTATATACTTTGATTATATATCATTATATTAATATATATTATTATTGATTAAATATTCTCTATAAATTAAATAAATAGCTCTACTTTCTGGGGGAAAAAAACTTTGATTATTTTAAAGTTTAGTTTTGGAGAATATATAAATAGAAAACTATTTTGCTTATTTTTTATTATTTATTATTTTTTTTTTTTAGTTTTTATATACCATGGTATAATCTGTCCAAGGAGAGAATCTTACGAAAGTTGTCCCCTGTTAAAGGTGGAACGGCATAAAATCTGAAGTGGCCAGTAAGAGAGAGAGCATGCTAAAATGTTTTATTTTTTTCCGTCCCTAATCGGATTTTCACGCGTAACAAAATCCTAAACACCAAGAATAGTTAGGTGTAACGAAAAATCATTAAAATTTACATATATAAATAAATACATATGTTTGTATTTATAGATGTTGTTTATTTAGAAAATATTATTTAATTTATTTCTATACCAAAATGAAATTTTTAAATGCTATTTTCGCAATACTCATCCAAAATTTATTTATTTATATTAATATTTTAATTAATCATTTTAAATTTACAAAAAATATTTATAAATATTTTTTTATACATTTTCCATATTTTAATAATTTATTAATTTTAATAATTTTTTAAATAAACTAATAAAACAGATACATTTGAAATTATAAGCAGTTTTATTTATCATTTATTATTATTATTATTCGAATCGTATGACCATAACCCGATTTTATTTTTCTTTCTAAAAATGTCACTCTAATAGGTTTGGTTAGCGTAGTATAGGTGATTTTATTCAATTAATTATCTCTAAGTCTTAGCTGAGTGAGTCGGGAAAATTTTCCGAGTATATTTAATAGTTACTACGTGATGAGTTTGTAATTTTAATTATAAAATCAAATCAAAGAGAGACTTTTCCTCCGACTATAAATAAATATATATTACCTAAATATAAATATTTTATTTATTTGAGATTATAATTTTGAATTTACTCAATTTTTAGTTTAATATAAATATTATTTACCCTAAAATATAACGGTTTTTATTTACTTATTTATTTATGCATCAAGCAGAAAAGAGGATAAAATAACTCGATAGTTTTAAATTTTACTTGAAATAAATAAAAATTTTCAATCATACATTTAACTAAAATTAAAATTTTAATTTAGATATTGTTAAATAAATATTTAATAGTGTACAGTTTTCAATTAAAGAAACGATAAAAGAAAAAAAAACAATTAACAAAATCAAAACTATATCGATCTGTTGATTCTTGAGTTCTTAATTATAAAACCCTCTTCAAAAACAGAGTAAATATCTATAAATTGTGATTAACAGATGTGGGTCAGAATGCGATTACATAATACTTTACCTCGCTTTGTTCGAAGATCACGAATTTTTTTTTTGTTTGTTTGTGAAAAGAAGATATAAAATTTCACATATATGAAAAATAATAAACGGAGTTTAAAACAAAGAGGATATCGATCAATGGTGCATCTTTTGATTGAGAATATTGAAAGAGAAAGCTTTTTTAGGGAGTGGGGCTGACGATCTTTGAAAATCAAACACGCGATTGTATTAGCGGCAAAACAGATCATCAGGCGAAATCTAGTTCTTTTAAAAATTCAAAGGCGTAATTCGATAGAACTGATATGAATTTGGAAACTTTCCCTTTAATGTGTCAGTCACTTTAAATTATTTTAAAGATGAGCTGAAACTTTTGCGTGGGCCGGAACTATTTACATCTTGATTGAAGCTTTTCTTTTCAATAAAGGTAAATGCCGAGGATGCATTGCATGTTTTTGGTTTTATCTTGAACCCTTCACCGGAGGTAAATCCTTAGCTTAGGGGTTTTTATGTTTTGACATCTTCTCAAAAACTATCAAACTTTTCATTTTAATTTAAGATTTTTTGTTAGATTAGAATGAATATATTCTTATTTAATTATTTAGCTTATTCTATTATTTATAAAAATTTGCATATAGTTCAAGAAGAAGAATTTTAAAAAATTTTTAAAAAACTAAAAAAAAAAATATAAAATTTGGTAGTTCACTAAAAAATAAAACACAAGATGCTTGTTAGCATGATTCTATAATATATTTCGGTAACTATGAGCCCAACTTCGTTTCGGCTGTGAACTACTGAAGATGAACTCATACCCCGAAATATATATTATAGAGTCATGTTAACAAGCATCTTGTCTTTTATTTTTTAGTGAAATCTACCTAGAAATTTATTTTTTTAAAAGTTTTTTTTAATTTTTTTAATTTTTTTTAAATATGTTTCACCCAGAACCTACACCATTCTCCATTAACAAAATGTTTAATAGTTATTTTATTTTGTTAATATTTTGTATTTAGGTTGATCTGATTAATGTTATAATTTTGGGTAAATGTTATACATATGAAAAATATTATCACTTCATTTGTCATATTAATTTTTCTTAAAAACGGTTCTATTCATTCTTTGAAACTTCATAAAAGTGAGGGTGCTAAGTAATAACAATCTTTTTAGTTGTTTGTTCATAGTTATTATTAAAAAAAAAAATGGAACAAGAGAGAAAAATTATTATTTTTACTTAACAATATAACTCATTGTCATATGTAATAGTGATAAGATTTTCTATCAAATGTCTGCATGACTGGACGGTTTATGAATTGAAAGGAGCAGGAAATTTCTGTTGACTAAAGCGTTCATTACTGGATAAAGAATAGCAAAATTGAAGATATCGATGCTGCATGCAAAGATGCATAATAGCATTTTAATTTATGTTAATATTATGTCAATTGTATCCATTCATGAAATATTTTTGAATTATCCGTAAAATTTTAGTTCCTTTTTATCCCTTTGTTAAGTCATGGAGATATACAACAATAAAAATAGATTTAAGATGGAATTTATGTGAAAAGAGATTAGCCTGTTATGTTAAAAAAATTCATATTATTTCCACTTTGAAATTCTAATTTAATTCAAAATTGCGATTAGGAGACTTGAACGCGCAATAAAGCATCTCTTGAAAAACTATACAGCTACCCCAAACGTATGGCCAAATTCCAGGTTCAAACAAAGAATAAATTAAATTTAAAACTATTGAAACTGTACATTCAACTTCAAAATTAGATTAATAATTTCACAATTGGAATTCTCATTATTAATTATTCTGATTATTTTCATTTTGAAATTGATTAAGGTTGGATGGTTTAGTGTAATATTATTAAAAATACAAATAAAAAATCGCAGTCGCTTAACGTTTAGGAAATTTTATTCATAAATTTTTATTTCTCTTTTCAACCTAATAATTGAAATCTTCGTCAATAATTAATAGATTGCCATAATAGAAATACTGTTTTTAACTTTTGCAAAGTGGTATTCAAATTTACCATAACAAAATGAGATACTTTTTATTAATGGTATATTATTTGAAAAATTAATAAAATATTTATTTGTAATTAAACACCCTATTGTACTTCGGAACCAGTGAAATTAGTTCTAGTGCTTATAATATAGACTCCAAAATAAAAACAAAATCGAAACTTAAAAAAGCTCAATCATTTTAAAAAGAATCAAATTAAGAGACTGAAAAATTTAAATAAAAGATTAATCTTAGGCTAAGTTTAAGAGATAGTTTTTTCTTGTTTTTTTTTTATTTTTTATATTAAATAAAGCTTTACTAGACGATCCTGGATAAAAATGATTAAACATATTCATTATTCAGCTGAAAAATAATAGTTATTTTTCAAAAATAATTTATTTTTTATACCAGCTGCGAAGTGCGCCTTCGGCGGGCATCTTGCTGGCTAGGGCTTTGCAAAGTTCCCTGGATTCCGTAGTGGATTTTAAAATAATAATTTAAATTTCCTAATTTTAATAAATTTTATTGGTTATGAACTATTAGTGGGTTTTAATATTAAAAAAATCAGTCAGCGTCTCGCAAGCCTATTATAATTAGTATGGATGGATAGATAGATATTGACTATTATTCGAAAAAGTTTCTAATAATTTCAGATAAATTTCTTGGCAAATACACGATATAGTCATAATTAATAATTTATTCCTTTATTAATACCAATTTTCTCTTTTCTGCAGATACAAATAATCCAAATGAATTCGAATAAGGATATGCAATTCTTCAATTGTTAATGTTATTGTTAAAACTATATTATTATTAGTTGAGGGAAAGTTAAACGAAAACGTGTTGAAGAATTCTAAATTAAGTTGGTTTTTCAAATCGTTATTCAAAAGAAACTAGGTATAAATTTTATGTTTAATAAATCTAATTGCTATTTGAAATTTTAATTTATTATTTTCAGAATAAAAAAAACTAGAAAAATAAGCTATTAATTGTTAAGAATCATAGTTAAATGAATCGTGCTAGTTTTCTGCTGGATTATGTTGATGATTATTCTTTTCATAGCTTGCTGACTATAGTTTATATATTGGTATAATTAACTTCCGGGCCAACTTAACGACTCAGCACCTCCTCTATATTTTGTCTTTTTGGAAAATTTTTAAAGTGTGACAATTATTTCACTTAAATATGTATATTTAAGTGGTTTGTAAACAAACATTCACTTGAGTAGAATTATTTCTATTTATTATTTATGGCATTCCAACTTCTTTCCCGTTTAAGAATAGAGGAAATGGATTTTCTTATTTAAAATCCAGACAATTACATTAGATCTTTGTCTGGAAATATTTGTTGGATACTTTGTTTAACACTTGGATCGTGCAATTAACAAATTCATTTGAGCCAATTCAATCCAGATCATCTGCCTATGTGCCTGAATTTTATAGAGGGAATAGTATCGGACTACCAAAATCCAAGCATTCTGATGTCGTAACGGCATCGAGCAGCAGAAGTGGGTATTTTGCAAGCAAAGGTCGGCATTCGAAGCTCCACCCTAGATCACGACCTCCCGTGAGGAAGCCCCCGTCACTATTTACATTAATTGATAAATCAACGGTCGAATGAGTCACGTTGATTAAATTTTTCACGTAATTGAGGAGGCTGGCATTAGTTAACCTGAAGAGGCACGTGGCCGGGTGGCGAACGTGAAAGTGCGCCAAGACCCGCGGGCCTGCCCGCGGGCTACAGCCGCTACGCGCTCCAGATCACTCGCTTTCTTCGGAAAACGCGAGCATCAGATCTCACCAACAATAACATATGCGAAAGTTGCGTCGAAATGGACCAGCCGACCTGCCTTCCCTTCCACCTCTTCTAGGCAGAAGTCACCAACAACATCCCATGCGAAAGTTTCCAGCTGGATTCTTCGAGGAAGGAGAAGCCGCTTTCGAGCCCCGGGTCTGATCAAAATTCCAGCCACCCTCATCACCACCACTGAGTGATCATGTTAATTTATTTTATTCTAACTATGCTTATTTAACTGGAAAGATTTTATTTTGCCGGGAGTAGCAGAGTTGTTGATTCATAAAGAGAAATCAAAGAAGTTATCCTCTGCTTGGGTACAAATAAGCATATACAACGAATATAATATGAAATATGTATATAGGCATTCGTTTGTTGAGTGACCTTATTATTAAGACAAAACGAATTTACTTAAATCCGATCGATCCTTGAGAAATAACAGATAAAATATTTCTAATTAATTAGACTGATGATGATGAAGGTCAAACCTTCAAAACCACAGTCTCTAACAAACAACAAACATATTTTACATATTATACTCGTTATATATATAAGATTGAAGTAATTTTTGGAGACGGACTGATAAGTGAAATTGAGTGGATAATGATGAAGCAGTCCAAAAATAGAAGAAGATAATTTATACTTTTTATTATATCTTTATTCATAAACCGACGTTTCGGAGACTATTCCCTCCTTCTTCAGGTCACTGACTTTTCAAAACTCTGAAGAAGGAGGGAATAGCCTCCGAAATCGTCGGTTTATGAATAAAAAGATAGTAAGTATAAAATATCTTCTATTTTTGGACTGCCTCATCAATATCCACTCAATATATATATATATTTGTTTATTTGCATCAAGCAGAGGACAACCCCTTTGATTTCTATTTATAAAAATATGCTTATATAATTTTATTAAGGCATTCACACTCCTAAAAATACTGAGAAGATATTCATTAAAATCTCTCCGATTATTCAAAAAATATATTGATATTTTCTGTAAAATTATGTCCAAAATATATTTGACCTATTTCGGTGGAATATATATTCAGGTGAGAACTACGATAAAATATTTGAAAAGAGAAAAAAAAGTCATTGAACCCTGTAGCAAAGAGACTAACAAATGAAATGAATCGAGTAAAATTTAGAAAATCAATTCAATATAATAGTACAAAAAATAAAATATTTTTGAAAAAAAAATAATTATCCGAAAAATTAATCATTCCATTAATGGAGGAATTAATATCTTAGAGACTTCTTTTTAAAAACCTACTAATACAAAAGCCCACTGTATATCGTAGTTTAGAAATCACAAAAAACCATTTAATAGCTATTCTAATAGTGTATTTTCAACAATAATAAAGCAAATATTATGGAGATTTCAACGCACTAATTATCCCTAGCTATCTTTACAAATTGATTTTAAAAAGAAAATTGCATTAAATATTTGGTTAGAAACAGTAACGTAGCTACCGTGGTATAATATTTGCATTTTATAAAATATTGAAAAAAACAAAAAAAAAAAACAGAGATAAGTAATTAAAATTATAAGCGTCTAAATATTTTAATATTCTCTTGAATTATCTTATTTTGATTTTATTTGATTACTAGTTCATTATATATTTTATATTTAATACCTCTACACTTAAACCTGTAAAAATATATGATTTTAAACTAAATGTTCAAAACAAGATCTCTTCAGAGTTTTTTGAAATTATAATATATATAATATTATTTTTTGACCGTTAATTATTTAATTAAATAAATAAAATCAAGGGGCGCACTGGTTTTACGTGCTGCATGGCGCTAAATATGTAGCTACTCTGCTGGTTAGAAATAATATTAATAATAATTCAAATAGTAAATTTTTAAAAAATAATAAGGAAATTAATATTTTGGAGACTTCAATGCACCAATTTCTTTCAGCCGCCTACCAACAACAACACATTCTTATTCTCTTCTTTTTTAACTTCTAAAATGCAATACATTAACATTAACCTAGCATTATTAATATGATTAAATAACACGATATATTAATATATCTTTAGAAATTTTGCTTTCATTCAATAAGATTACATTTTTTTGAATATTCGTAGAGATATGTCGAAATAGATAAAAATAAAATAAAATAAATCTAATCCTCTCCATCAGTAGAAAGTGAAGTGACGACTAAATTTCACAAAACGTTCGGACCTTTGTGGTCATGTGCGCGCAATAGTCAAGATCTTACGTTTAAAATGAAGGTTTATTAATTATAAAAATGTTTTATTATACAATTTTTTACTGAAAATTCACAGTAATAATTTGCTTAACCTGTAGAGTAAATACAAATGATTTGAAGGGTTGCTGATAAGATCAAAAAGAAAATGTATGCCTTCTTATACTTTTGACATTGTTCGCTGTTAAATCGCCATAAAAAACTTTAAATTCATTTTTTTCATTTAATTTAATAGACACCACCAACTCCAAACTAATATAATTTCTATAATGTTTCACTATAAACTAACACCGCGGACTATGTTTGATTAATTTAATAGAGGGTGTATTTAATTACTTATTATTATTAATAAAAATAAATAAATAAATAGTTAAACAGTAAAATAAAAATCCATGAAATTTGCTATTAGAGTAAAGAAAACATACTTTATAATTTTCAAATCTTGTTGTTGTTGGATCTGATAATTTTAAGTCCAAAATTGCAAAAATTATATTACTTTATACTTATGTGGGGACGTTTATTTATAAATACATTTTTCATTCTATAATAATTTACCCATAATTATATATTTAATTTTGCAATTCATTTTTATATTTGATACCTACAATTTATCAGTCACTTAAATTATTTATTAATAAATAATAATAACAATAAAAGACTAGCTGGAATTTGAAGCCGGGTATTTTCCTTAAATACAGGAAAGCTTTACTCGGTTACCGAATGAACAGATTGCCTAATTATACATAATATTCTATCAAAGCAAGGACGTAGTTAGAAGGAATATAGAAGTTTTCACCTCATCTCCCCCCCCCCCCAGGAAAAAAATAATAATAATTAAAGTGAGAGGGGAGAGACCAATTAAGCATCTCTTGAAAAACTATACAGCTACCCCAAACGTATGCCCAGGTCCCAGATTCAAACAAAGAATTAATTAAATTTAAAACTACTGTAACTATACATTCAACTTCAAAATTAGATTAATAATTTCACAATTGGAATTCTCATTATTTAATTATTGTGTTTATTTTTATTTTGAAATTGATTAAAGCTGGATGGTTTAGTGTTATATTATTAAAAATACAAATAAAAAGCCGTACTCGCTTAACGTTTAGGAAATTTTCTTCATACATTTTTGTTTCTCTTTGCAACCTAATAACTTAAATCTTCGTCAATAATTAATAGATTGGCATAATAGAAATACTGTTATTAACGTTTGCAAAGTGGTATTCAAATTTAGCATAACAGAATCACTTACTTTTTATTAGTGGTATGTTATTTGAAAATTAAGAAAAAATTTATTTGTGATTAAAAACCCTAGTGTACTTCGGAACCAGTGAAATTAGTTCTAGTGCTTATAATATAGTCTAGAAATAAACTTAAAAAAGCTCAATCATTTAAAAAAGAATCAAATTAAGAGACTGAAAAATTTAAATAAAATATTAATCTTAGGCTAAGTTTAAGAGATCGTTTTTTTTCTTTTTTTTTATAGTAAATAAAACTTTGCTAGACGATTCTGGATAAAAATGATTAAACATATTCATTATTCAGCTGAAAAATAATGCTTGTAATTGAAAGTATGAAAGGCAGCCCCGGGGTATTGAAGAAAAAAAATTATCACATATCCAAATAAGGTGTAATTTATTGGATTTTCATTCCCTTCTTTCTTAATCCTTTTCTTTCAAACCGATGCGACGTTTCGGAGGATTCTTCCCTCCTTCTTCAGGGCCTGCAAACCAATATTACAAAATTATAAAAAATCGGGGTTGGTCATCATTCATTTCATCAACAATAATTCAATCATAAATACAAAGTACAAAACAAACAGCCAGATTATCAATAGAAAAACAAAAACAAAAAACAATTGACTTGCTTCAAAGGGTCAATGAAGGAAACAAACAAAATGTTTCTTTCCTCTCTCCACAGAGGTGTAGTAAGTGAATTGTGTTTTTTGTTTTTTTTTCTATTGATAATCTGGCTGTTTGTTTTGTACTTGTATTTATGATTGTATTATTGTTGATGAAATTAATGATGACCAACCCCGATTTTTTATAATTTTGTAATATTGGTTTGTAGACCCTGAAGAAGGAGGGAAGAATCCTCCGAAATACCTCGTCGGTTTGAAAGGAAAGGAGGAAATAAAGAGGGGAATGAAAATCCAATAAATTACAACTTATTTGGATGTGTGATGATTTTTTCTTTATTCACTACCCCTGGGCTGCCTTCCATTACTTTCAGTTAAAATTTCTACCAGCCCGTCTCTCTCCAGAGCAAATTTCGTGCAAAATGGTTGTGATTTTTCAAAAATAATTTATTTTTTAAACCAGCTGCGAAGCGCGCCTTCGGCAGGTATTTTGCTGACCAGGGGACTCCTCGTTGCAACGCCCCTGGACTCCGTAGTAGGTTTTAAAATAATAATTTATATTTCCTATTTTTAATAAATTTTATTGGTTTTGACCTATTAAAATTAATAAAATCAGTCAGCGTCGCCTCGCAAGTATGGATGGATAGATGGATATTGACTGTTATTCGAAAAAGTTTCTAATAATTTAAATAAATTTCTTGGCAAATACACAATATATATTAATAATGTATTCCTTTGTTAAAACCAATTTTCTCTATTTTACAGTTATAAATAGTCCAAATGAATTCGAATAAGGATATGCAACACTTCAATTGTTAATGTTATTGTTAAAACTATATTATTATTAGATGAGTGAAAGTTAATTGAAAACGTGTTTAAGAATTCCAAATTAAGTTGGTTTTTCCAATCGATATTCAAAAGAAACTACATATAAATTTTATGTATAATAAACCTAATTGCTATTTCAATTTTAATTTATTATTTTCAGAATAAAAAAATTAGAAAAATAAGCTATTAATTTTTAAGATATATGTCAGTCCATTGAGCCACAGCAATGAAACTTTTTTAAAGAATCATAGTTAAACGAATCGTGCTAGTTTTCTGCTGGATTGTGTTGATGATTATTCTTTTCATAGCTTGCTGACTAAAGTTTATATATAGGTATAATAAACTTTCTGGCCAACTTAACGACTCAGCCCCTCATCTAGATTTTGTCTTTTTGGAAAATCCTTAAAGTGTGACAATTATTTCACTTAAATATGAATATTTATGTGGTTTGTATATATATATATATATACATGTTTATTAAGTTTTTATACTAATAACAAATCTCCAATATGTATCTATTAGTCAATTCAAATATTTAAAAAAATAAAAAAATTGTATATTTGTATGCGTTTTTTATGACGATTTCAATCTATATTTATTTAACTATAATACAACTTAATCGAAGTATTTTGCATATTATCCTGAGTGATCTTAACTATGTATCATTACGGTTAGTAGTAGTAGTAGAATTTTTGTTTTCGTAAAAAATTCGAAGTTGAAATTTTTACATATCTTTAGATTTCAATCTTGGGTCCATAAAAGTGTTTTTTAGAAAATACCTCTGTGTGTGTGTGTGGGTGATGGAGCGTAACTAAAATGTTAGTGTTAGACTATGCAACTGTCTTGACACCTAGTATTTTTTATTTTTTATTTTAATTAACTCTCGGGAGCCAAATTTACCTCTAATTTCAAATTTTGTAAAAATTTTACCATCTGTTCAACATATATGCTCACATTTTAATGAAATATACTGATTTTAGTTGGTTTGCCTGGGTGCAAAGTAGGTATATTTGTTGTTTATTGGTATTTTTATTTTTTTTAGAGACCAACTTGAATCGCTCGAATTACTATTTTTATTTTTTGTTAAGAGGGAGAATAGTGTATGTTCTTTGTGAAACATATTTTAATGAAGTAATGAAAATTTAAAAAATTGAAAAAAACCTACCTAGAATTTTTTATATATTAAATTTTTTAAATTTTCATTACTTTATTAGTATTTTTATGTCAGTTTCAAAAAATATATTATTCTATAAAATACAAAAACTTTTCATCGATACGTTTTATAATGAGTTTGATGTTGGTGGTGTTTCACAGTAAGGAAAAAAGTAAAAATATAACATTGAGTTAAAAATCTTAATACCTATATTATATTTCGGATGATTAACCCATCATATGGAATTTATAATCGATATTTTAAAAATCAATATTTAACTTCGAATTAGTGATTGAAACAGTTGGATTTATATTTATTTTCCTTGAACGATATTACAAATTCAAACTCCTGATGATGGGCTAATGACGAGAAATATATTAAGGTTTCTTAAACTCTATTTATTTTTTATTTTTTTCGTTACTGTGAAACACCACCATCCTCAAATTCATTAAAACTTAATAAAATGTTTCACTATTAACCAACACCGCGTTTCCTTAGTTTTATTAAATATAATCGATACTTTGAAATCAATATTTCACTTCATATTAGTGATTGAAACATTTCGATTTATTGTTGTTTTCTTTAGCGATAGGAATTATTTGTTTCTAATAACAAAAATTCCATTGTTAGATAAAAAAGTAATAATAAGTAAATAAAACTCAAATCAATAGAGATTACATAAAATTTATTTATTTCGGAATTATTCCTTAACCTGAGATGACAATGCTCCTTAATATTGATGTAATTTCTAGAATAAATTTTAAATAGTCGATTCAATTATAACATGTTAACGACATTAAAAATATTTTTATTTTTATTAAAATATACTTGGGTGTAGTATACATTTCGATACCAGAATTCTCTCCCAGGGCTTTCATCTCCTTATTGAATCTTCATAACCACAAAAACATAAATATTTTCAACTTTAATTAAAAAGATAAAAAAATACTATAATAATTTATCTCTATTTATAAACATGTTTTAATTAAATTGCTAATTTGTAATTAATGTTAATAAGTGAAAATTACAAGGTTCACACAACAGCCAATTTTTCTTACTAACATCAATTTGAATAAACTTATATCATTTAATTATATATAGTGAAAACAATTTCAGAAAAAAAAAAAAAAAAAAAATTGGTACCGGGATGAACTTTCTACGACCCATCATTCTTGAATTACTTAGGAACTGAAATCCTGACACACACACATAACAGACAGAAAAAAAGCATTTTTGAAAATAATTTTTATTCATATTTTTGATATTTTGTAAGTCGAATAAGCAAAAAAAAATCCCAATATCAAAAAATTGAAAATTATAAATAAAAAAAAAAAACAATCTAAGAAACATTTGAATATAATATTTTAGGAAAAAAATCTCATGGTTGTCTTCTTAAGAATCATCAAATATTACTCTCGGCAAGAAAAAATATTCTTAATTTTAATCTCAAATTTATTTGTTATAAAAATAAATTCCAAGTCAAATAAAGAAAATGCAACATGAATTAAGTAATCATGCAATGTTAACTTAAAGCTTTGTTTGATTAAATGTTCAAGAATTCCAATAATTGCAAATAAATCCACTTGCTCTATTGTAGATAAGTATTTATACTATTTCAAAGTATGTGCAATATTTATTTACATCAAACAGAGGACTCACTTTAAAGAAGTTTTCTTGCCAAGAGCAACCGAGTTTTTAATTTAAAAGAGGTAAAATGTACTATTTTTTATCGCGTTACAAACATTTTCACTGTTAAAAATCGTAATATCAATTAATGAAATTTTATTAATTAGTATTTATCTGTACTGACAAAATGCCATTTAAGATGTATATCCTTTTTTTTAATAGGATAAAGGGTTTCAATTCGATGTATCTCTTTAGTTCGCTCTACTCAATTCAAGTGGGATGCAAGCGACAGTGCTGTTAAAAGCAAATGAAACATTGTTCTTAAGTGTGAATTTCACAATGTCCCCCCCTGAGGCACCCCTGTATAATGGGACTAATATTGAGAAAAGTAAATATATATACACCCACACATATACACATATACTATATATACTCGTATGCATATACATTTACAAGTGAGCCCGAAGAGATTAATTTTTTTTTTTATGCCAGTGTGAGAAGCGCCAAGAGAGTGGGCAAAGGCCTGCAGCCCCGTGCCTCTAAATGGGGGGAGGGGGGTCCCGGACTTTTTTTTTTTACAATTTTTATAATATTTATATATTTTTTAACAAAAAAAATTTTATGACAGGGCCCGTTGTAAGATCCAATCACGGGGGCTCTTCTTCAGGCCCTTGTCATTCATTGATGCTTAATTTTTAATATTTCTTAATGATTAGGCTAAACACCACTAAATGACAAAAACATTTGATCCATCCGAATGTCATGCGGGCTATACGCAAAATGACGTTGGATTGTAGCTAAATGGATCACATCTTTTTCTCTCTTGGTCCAGACTTAAGACTCCGCAGACTCCAATAGCATCATCCGCAATAGTCTCGTGAGATATATATCTTTTTCAAAAAAAGCGCGGTCAAAACAATTCTCGTTAATGTATCAATTGTTCTTTGATATATTAATGAGAAATATTATAAATTTATTTAACATCATTATTTCAAGTTAGAAATATATAAGTTCAAATATTATTTTCACTCAATAGTTTGACAAAAATCATCTACATTTGATTCGCGATTGAATCGAATGGTGGGAAACATTCGATTAATTTGATCCTTCGATTTAAATTATTATGTATTCTAGAAGCCAATGTTATAAAAAATTTTATTTCTAAAATATTCCAAAAACCATCCACAACCAATAAAATCTACACTTCTGGTAGTATACTCCAAAAATATTTATTTTAATTTATATAATTATATTTAAATTATATATTATAATTATATTTAAATTATATATTATAATTATATTTAAATTATATATTATAATTATATTTAAATATATAATAAACTTACTCTAGTTTTTTGTTGTTTGGTCTTGATCGATTTGGTAAATGAGTAGCTCATATATAATATTATTTGTTAGAGACTATAATTTCAAAGTCTTGGCATTTACCTTTAGTATCTTAGTCGCTCAGAAGCCAAAGTGGATTACAATTTTTGAAAATTTCTAAATTTTCTTATCCGACAATTTAGGTTTATTCTCTAAATACAAAAGGTTTTATTCTTTGCATAGTTTTTCCCACATTAGAGCTTACTCTTTATTTCTTCTGAATATGTTTTATAATGAGATTGGAATTTAAAAAACATCAATTTTTAGCGACTTTTGTTTTATGGACTTAATCGCATTTGCGTCTAAACGGCTCATTATATATATGTATATATATATTTATTTGCATCAAGCAGTGCATACACTCTTTGATTTATTCTTATAAATTCAATAACTCTATGCTATTTTCTACAAAAAACTTTTAATTTATTTTATTTAGTAGGACTATTTTAATATTGTAATTTATTACTATTTATTTCACCCAGAAAGCCAACAAAAAATTCTCTATATAAATCAAATAAATATTTTAATGAAAAGATGTTCCTTCTTATGAATGAAAGTGAGAGAACAAGTTGCTTAGTCAGTGGTGTCTCGGACAGATTGTAGCCATTGATCATTTATGAAAAATGCATCAGATTATTATTAGATATTGATAACTAATCAAAGGAAATGATGCTACAAGTTAGAACGGAAATTGGCTTCGTGTATTATGTAGAAGCAATTGCAAAATATCCTCCAGGTGCGTTCTGCTCCGGTCTTCCTTCGGATGACAACTTTTAAACGTCAACGGGCAGAAAGGAAAAATGTCTAGAAAGCGGAGACAAATTCAATCGCGTGCAAATCAACTGGATCAATGCCCTGAAGCAGGAATAGTCCGGGTGTCGGGACAAAAGAATGGAATCCCTTGATCGATGGCCTATCAACAAAGATGACAGATTTGTTTTTGGAAGAGAGTGGGTGTGCTAAAGACTGCCTTGCTCGCTGCATTATATAAAGGTGTAAATTATGCAGTATGGAAATTGGAAATGAGAGCGATTTCTACGGAGCGACTTCCTGTCGATGCTCCAGATCGAAGGGCTCCCTCCGGTGAGAGTCTTCTTGATCGCTGGGCTGGGCAGTTGCGGACACCGCTCAAATAAATAAATAAATAAACTGAAATATCCATCCACTCTTTAGAGGAAAAACTCGTTTTTTGCTCCACTCTCCTTTCTAGACAATCAAGAGCGATGATGCTCAACGGAAAGCGAAAACAGTTGAAATTCGCTTCAGGAATCCTTTACAGATGGTTTTCAACTTCACTTCACAATCCAATAAAAAAAAAAAAAAAAAGAAAAAAACACAAGAAAGGTTTCAATTTTTATTAATAATCAATTGCTTATTATAAAGTGAGAGTGAAAAAGTGTTCCTCCAAGTTAAGACAATGACTAATTGAAATGAAGACCAACTGGTGACCACCGCAACGGGTTTTGCATTCTGTTTATTATTTTTGGAGTATTTGATCGATGAAGTTGAAGAAGAGAAATTCTCCAAAACAAGCCTGTTAAATAAATAAATAAATGAAAGAGAGGGAGAAGCAATTAGTTCTGTCATTCTTATCCCATGCACTTAGAGCCTGGTGAATAATAATAAATGATTTAAAAGAGAGGAGTAGAAACAATCATTATTTCTGTCATTCTACAAACAATTATCTAGGGTTTTTATGCTTCTCGGCTCAATCACAGAGAAACTGTAAATTAAAAAAAAATTGCAAGAGTAGGAGCAAATCGGAGTTCTGAAATTCTTGTCCTATCCATGGAGAAACTGTTTAAGAAATAAGTAATTGAAAAGAAGCAATTAAGGATCAGGTGGTCAATTTATAATAATAATAATGCAATGTGTGTATGTGAGTGAGTGACACCAAGAAGAGGAAATTATAGTCTGATAGTTAATAAAGAAACGAAAGATAGAGAGTAGAAGCAATTATAATTTCTGTCATTCTACCAACATTTACTTAGAGATTCTCGGCAAGAGAGAGAGAGTAGAAGCAAGTAAAGTTTTGATACATTTACAAATAAAGATTTTTCGGGACATTTGGGTGGGAGGGGGGGGGGGCAGGATTATACTTTTTAATTTTTTTTAATTTTTTGCTTATCGTGTTAGAAATGTCTAAAACATGGGGAAAAATCATTCCAAGCATGTTTTTTTTATTCGTCTGTCTCTGTGTCTGAATACGATAAGGTAAGAAAATAAAGTATTTTAAGTTAGTTCTGGTGCCAAAATGTGTATTTTCAAAATGATGAACTTATTAGATTTTGTGTTTTCTAACTTCAGAACTTTTTAAAAATGCAGAAAATCAGAAAAAAATGAAATTTCTATCTTAAGATTGTAATCAATGAGCTGAAATTCGGCCCATATGTATTAATTTGTATTAATAAATCGAACTTCTATGCCAAGTTTCAATTTTCTAATTCAAACTTTACGCTCATTACCTAATCAATAAGTAATGTGGACAACGTACCTAGTCTCCTACAACTGAAAACATGAAATTTTAATAGGTTGGTGGTGTCCCTAGTAGCACATTGTTTCAAACTATATAGTGCCTATATAGATTTCGAGAATCTATATAGCCCCTATATAGTTACTATATATTGTTGTTTGAAACATTGTTCTACTAGGGGTTTCACAATGAGGAAAAATAAAATAATTAAATTTGAAATAATGATTGATGCCTCCACGGAGAGCTTGTTTAATCAATCGATGACCCAGAGGAACCTAACTCCATTTGGATACTTTTCAGGAGAGCAGAAACATAGATTACATGCTAATGTTTTTATATCAGAAATAAAAAATTCCAACTCCAAAAACTCTTAAGAGTGGAGTTACGTCGTTCTGTCACTAAAGAGAGCATAACAGTTGTTTATGGATAATGAGAAAAACCAAAAATCCCATTTGTGGAGACACGTTCGTCTGGTTCTGAGCCATCGACATATTATAATTAAAAGTAAGGGCGTAGAAGCAATTAGGATAGCTACCATTCTGCTCTGTCCATAGAGAGCTTGGTCTAAATAAAAGTAAGATGGTTTAATGTCAAGATTAGCAGAATTGTCCAATTTTGAAGAATAAATCAATGTGTGTGTGTGTGTTGGACACCAAGCAGAGGACAACACTATTTGATTTTCAAACAAAGAAAAAATCATTGAAAGAGGAATAAAAGTAATCATCGTTATGTCATTATTGTCCCAACCACTTGGAAGATTTTCTTATGTCAATTAATAATTGAATCAGGAGTGAAAGCAAACAATGTTCTGCAATTCTAGGCTCATTCACAGAGAACCGAATTACAGAAGATGTTAAATATTAGCTCCAATAATTTTTAACGAGTATAATTTTGATTCTAGTTGAAGAATTTAAAAGTAAATTTAATTTGAATACTAAAACTTTTACTATAAAAAAATAAAATTGTTCGTTTGTAAAAACTCGATACATTTCAAAGTATGCGTCTATTTTGACTGAAAGCTGAATGATTCAGCATAATACCAAATATGATATCGTGTTTTTTCAAAACAATATATTTTTTATTATGTGAACAATTACCTAGTATCCTCATTAAAATAGTATTAAGAATAAGACTAAGCTATTTTCAAGAACAAAAAATACAAACTTTTTTTTGCTAAAAAACTTATTCTTTTTGAAAATAAATATTACATCATATTGCTAATAAGATAATTTTTATCTCAGTCAATTAGTTATTAAAAAATGTAAGATTATAATATTGATTTTGATCTTTGTATAAGCAAATTATCCTCTGAAATCTCTTCCGTATTTGGAATCGAGTCGCGTGCGCAGACTGCTTTCTTTTAACAACAAATCATTTTCAATACCATTAAGCATATTTCTAAACCCTTGTTAAAATTTCAACCTTAGACAAAAAGAATCCTGAGTAGTTGAAGACAAATATAACGAATTACCATTGGATGATATTTTTATTTATTTATTTATTTATTTTTATCTTATATAAAATCTAATAAATTTCTTGAAAAAAAAATGATTTTTCTCTCTCAAAAAAAAAATCATATGATACGATCTTGAATAAAATCGTTTTTACGCCATTTATCATAAGAATAAAATTTTCAACAAGAGTTTATACCCAATTGTTTATTAAAAATTCATCCTAGTGTGATAATTTAATGTAAATTATTTTTATGAAATGGGAAAGTCGTCACCATCCTTAATTGTCAACTTTGTTGATATTTCCTTCTAATCACTATAAAAACCCATGCAATCACTATAGAGAGTAAATTTTCTTTTCTGTAGTAGGTACTACTAAGTTTTTTTTTAAATTCCCGGCCACTCCCCGGCATATCTTAAAATTTTCCTATAAGAGCATGTATTTAATTTTGATTTATTTTAAACTGCTTTTTCGAAAAGTTTTATTAGAATACTGCCTGTAAGCTTGGCTTCCTATTCAGGTCCAGTCTCTTCTTTATACCATCTAAACTTCTTTCAATGTACAAGGCTTAAACGCAGCTTTTTCTCAAATATCCACCCCCCTCTAGATGCAAGCTTAAGGCCATTCAGCTTACTTGATTCCCTGCTCACCGTAGAATCGTTTCTAATTTTTTACTTACACAATTTTATATATACTACCATGGCGCTTGTTTTAGCGAGAGACAATAATCTACCCAAATTTCACAGTAAGTGATTCTTTCTAAATGAACAATTTATCTATTAAGAATCATAATGAACTTAAAAAAAATAAATAAAAATAAAAGAAAAGAAGAGAAAAGCTATCTAAGGACTAAAAATATCACATGTAAGTAGTAACTTGAGAAATCACGAGTTAGTAGTACTACCTCACTAGTAACAAAAGTAATGATTCGAAATGAGTTAAATTTAAATCATATCACTTCAACTCTTAAACAGCTTATATATACCTATATATAATAAAATCGAAATTCTTTTAAAACCAGAAGTCTTGACCTAATTTGTACAGGATAAAAAGTGAATAAAATATAGACAGGTCTCGCGAGGCTCACTTTCTTACTTTTAGTGGAACCATTATAAACAATTTGGAAAATAAGAAAATCAGACTCATCATTCTTTATTATTATATATATTTTTTAAAATTTAAATTAAGAAAATCTTAGAGCCGGGGGAGGGGGGCAATGCCCCTCGATAGAAAAATTTAAACTCTATTATTACGAGGCATGACTCATTAAATTATTTTGTTAATTCCAAAATTGTCAATTCTACTAAAATGTTAGTTGATCTCTAATCGGAATACCAAAATTGAAACCCCGTGTTGGCTAATCAGCTGCCCCCCCTACCCCTAGGAAAACTCCCTAACTACGCCACTGGCCGATGCTAAAATTTATCATGGTATACTAATAAGGTGACCAATCGTCCTCCTTTAAGGAGGACAGTCCTTCTTTTGTAAGCTTTGTCCTCCCCCGAAAAGTGTCCTCCTACATGTCCTCCTTTTCGATATTTGAAGACTAATCTGTAAATCTTCTTATTCGATCGAGATTATATAGATATTATAAATAAATTCAATATGAAGACATTCCTTGTTCAGATATTTCCAATATATTGTTTAGGGATGATACATTGACAACAAATATTAATTCAATGGAAAAGTACTCATTTAAATAAAAATTAATAGGTATGTCAACATAATTACAACATAAAATGCTACAAATGTTTTTACTATGCATTTATCATATTATGTATATTTTCGTATATTCGTATAATTTATTATTGTTGCAATGAATAAATGTAGTTAATAATTACATGTAAAATCATCCACTATTACCTAGTGCCAAACGGTTGGGGTATTAGATAACGGGACATGTAAGCAAGTATGTTAGAATTTTCAACTTTTTTTTAAGAATATTTTTTTCATGTGTTTTTACCTATTTTAAAATTTTCTCAAAGAAAAACTCGATCGATATTGTTCAAGTTTGGTGAGTTTATCACAAATTAGGATGTGATCTAATATATTAATTGTTTTTTCTTTACATTCCTGCGAAAGAGATTAAAACAATTTTTTTTTTTAAAAATTAAAAATTATTATCTTAATCAATAAATTACTGATTGAACTTAAACCAGACAGGGCATGGCAATACTTCACATTACTATATTCTATAGAATAGAAATGTGAAAGTAAAATGGTATTGTAAAATAACAAAAAAATTATGAAATTTGAGTAAGAGATCAAGAGGATTTAATTATTATGACTGCCTCTACATAATTTTACTTGTTAATTACTTATTTTAGGTTAGGAAATAAGTAATAAATAATAATAATCGCTTATAAACATGTGAGTATCATGACTCATTGAAGCCGCTATTTTATATTTTATATACTCAATATAAATCAGTTGAAAGATTATTGACTATTTGCATTTGAAATATAATCATCTACTCCTCCTCCCTTTCGCTTAACTCTATTCTCTTCGGTAATTCAAGGGACTTTCGAGCCTTAATTTTAACAAAACTTTATCTTAATTTGTTTATTTTTAATTTTTTAATTAATCTCTCAAACCTAAAAACTACTGCTTATTACCCATAAAGACTAAAAAATATTATTAATAATTTATGAATAATCCCCTTAGTGACCCTCTTTTTTGGAGTTTCAAAAAGGATCTATTGGATTTTTAAATATTTTGATTTCAAGTAACACGCTCGCTCATGTATCTAGTCACACTAGGGACTACCCTAAGGTTTGGTCCTTAACCTCTAACCAATTGCAGCCTCGAAAATAATTTAGCATTTTTTTCTGTCTCCTACTAACATAGTACATTTACTAATTATTAAGATTATTTTAGAAGTTATTTAAGAATTAATTTATATTAAACTTCAGTAATAATTTTAATATTTTTTAAAGACCACTCATTCAAAATTATTTTGAAATTTTTCTGAACACTTGGCATTTTTCCGAAGCGTCGCTATCGCAGAGACTACTCCGGACGATTGCTACAGACAAAGCGCAGACTTGTCTAGCGAGCATAGGGTGAGGGAAGCATCACCAGACACAATCATGTTCAAACCTGTCTCGGCACGCTCGCTGTTTGCCAGTAGCATCAGTCGGATCATTTAATAGCCACGCCTCGTATAATGGGAGCCCCTGCTACTTAGATAACTAAATTTCCAGATCAGTTAAGGGAATGACTACACCGCAAAAAAAGGCTTACGCCATTTCTCCATATTTATTTTATCCAATGCGAAGCAGAGAAAGTATTGGATCAGTCTCGCGTCAAGCGCGTCTTCAATTACTCTGAATATATAATCTTTATAGTAATATTTACTTCTCGAAGGTTGAATGATATTAAATGTTCCATCAATTTACAATCGCCTGTTTTTAGTAAAAATGATAGCCCATCTATCTTTTAACATTTTCACTAGCGGAGCAAAGCTGACGGGCAGAAAAAAAGCAAAATCAGCGTCTAATCGATGGCTATTGATTTGACATCTGGTTGTCTTGTCGGCGTCGTTTCCGACTCAGAATTGATGACAGAAATTAAATACTTCTTAAGCTGACGATGCATACCATTGCGGATAGAAATCTATTTATTATCATAACAGCTTGTCTTAAAATAAAAAAATAAACTGAAACGCATATCATTTTCTCTGACTTACTTCTATTTATTTTATAAAACCGCAAAATATACATTAAATTAAAAGATTTTTGCTCTGCGAGACAGAATTCATAAGATTAAATTTAAAATTATGCCCCTTAAAAAGAAATCAATGAGATCGTCCTCTGCTTGATGCAAATAAACAATATATACCAAATATAAATATGTATATATTTATATTATACATATTCAAAACAATTGTTTTTACCCCACGGGAATTAAATCCGAGAGCCGAAATTAGCACGCCATGCCAAATGTCTACCCTGTGAGATGAATGATTAAAAATTAAAAATAATTCTTCAATCTCGGATCTAATAGATAACAACCTCTTGTAATTTTTTTAGAAATTTAAAGTCTATTTCTATTGGTAACTTGGAACACTTTACACTCTCTTTAATTTATACCTTTAAAATTAATAATCACAAAATAATAGTAATTATTAAATAAAAATTACATTTTTTTCAATTAATCAAACAATTTTGAATAAAATTTGTTATTTTATTATTTATTGGCCCTCCTTGAATTTATCCCCGTTTTCCTTGTTATGTATTATCTCATGCTATCTTCGTTTTCAACTCTTTTGTTTTTAATATATTTATCGCTTTTAAATTACACATATGTTCTTTGGTCCTTGATTTTTTTCTTTCAGTCAAATTATGTCTCATTTGGAATTAGTTTCTAATTACTAATTTTAAGAAAACAACCTAATTAACTTAAAATATCGGTTGTGTGTATTCCGATAACTACTATAACTTAAAAACTAATTTAAAATTAATTTCTGCATCAAGTGGTAATGTGAGGGAAATTTATAATTATGCATGTAATGAAAGAGAGGAATTATTTAGGTAGACATCAAACGTTAATTGATTAAGATTATAAAATAGATACTGATTAATGATATGAATGAATGTATTCAAAGTCAACAATAAAAAAAATACCCATTGATTCAGCTTGCAGTCAATTAATTTATATTTTATTTTATCGTCGTTTAGATTAGCGCTTCTCAATTTTTTTGACCTTACCTTTCAAAAGTAAAACGTGACCCTATTAATATCACTATATTGTCTCTCTGTCTGTTAACCAATCAGAGCATTGTAGCACCTAAACTAAATCATTTTCCCCGAAATCAAAAAGCATATTAAAATTTTAATCAAATGCTTTTTTCCAGAAGGGTCAAATATTTTGTGTGGTCAAAAATAAAAAAAATATTTTTTATCGTGAGTTGGAGTTATCTAAGTACATAATAAGATCTCTTAAGGTAGAATTAAGCTATTTTTTATTTATTATTTTGATTTAAAATTACGGTGTTATGTATGCCTTTTAAGTACATTGGGTGGCCAAATTATTATACTCAAATGATTTTTATCAAGTATAATATAGTCTAAAACCCTTTTGGACTGGCCTAGAAGTCTCCAGACCTCAACCCGATCGAAAATGTATGGGCGGCCCTAATAAAAGAAATTTGCAAAGATAAAATAATTACTAAAAAAAGGGACTTGATAAAAAAATATTATTTAAGCATGGCACAATACTCCTGCAATTCAACAAATAGCCAAAAATACATTGCAATGGGGTTAGGGAGTGTATGTGGTTGGAGGGGTAAGGAAATTAGTTTGGTAAGGGGACGTTTAAGGGGAATATTCCTGAGTGTGAGAATACTAACCTTTATAGACGTGGTGGTGGTGGTGTAACTCAGTGTATCTCGTTGTACTAGTTTGATAAACTACTGAATTTACTCTTATGTTCAAATTTTACGTTACTGAAGTTAATCTGATACAATGAATTGAAAAAAAAAATATATAAAAAAAATAATTTTTAAATAGGCAAAAATAAAATAACAATACTTAAATGAATTCTAGCTGCAAAGGAGAATGGGGAAATTTTCTTAACAGTGAAAGATAATCAAGAATTCAATTTATAGTATATAATTTATTGAGGTCCTTGGTGAATTTAACAGTCAGAAAGAATTAAATGATTGGATGGCTTTAAAGGGTGAACGGAGATCGTTCAAAGAAATTATGATTGATTACGTTTGCTCTTGAAGTGTGCCGACTGGTTCAAATACTTCAACAGCGCTAGCTGTGCCGCACTCCCTCTCGCTCAGGTTCCGTAGACTGCCACGTCGAAGAGTGTGTAACGGGCCTGGAGTCTCGCCTTTTTGATCAGCTTCCGTGATGTCTTCACGAGAGCCGGACAGGTATTCTTGTCCGTGCTATCCAATTAGCTATCGTGCTAATGATAGAAGTGCCAATGGAGGGGCTCGCAAGTGGATGAATGAGAATGCCCGTAAAAACGACTCCAGGAAGAAGAAATATACTCGTGAGATCGAGTAATAGAGAGTGGAGAATATAATGTAAAGAAGATAGAGTAATAGCGCTGGATAATGTAATAAAATAATATAGGTAGAGGTATAATATATAGAGATGTAAGGTAAGAGCTGGATGAAATAATAGAGGTATAATGTAGAGAGAGTAAAAGAAGAAGTCGTCCTTCTATTTCTCCGTGTCAGTCTTTTTATGCCTTTCCGATCGTGTCGTCGTGGTGGGTGGAGACGACGTTTCATATGATTGTCCGTTTTCTATCCCTTCTAAGGTCCATCGCCAATCATACTGTTCTATTTTGTTATATGAGGGTGTTTGGACCCTGGCTAATCTCATTCCCCTGACTATATTCAGAACTGGGCCTTAAAGCTCATATACCACGAATGACTTTAGATAATCCCGGCTTAAGCCAACTTCTCTTTAAATATGAAAAATAAACTAATTTTTACGAAATCTATTCTATATTTGGCTTGACTGGTTAATCTCTTTCCTATTTTTAAGTTATTAAATTAATAATTTTTGAAAAAGTTCAGGTTTAAGATTTTTTAACTCTACTATGCATAAAAAAAACATACCTCTAAATTTGATTCTTTGTTCAACAATGTGCGAAAATGGGTTGTTACCATTTTATGACACCGCTTCCCTTCAAAAAAAAATTTTTTTTTATAAACTAAAAAAATTTTTTTTTTTTTAATTATTAATAAACTGAAAAATTTCTTTTCAAATTATTAGCCCAGGCTATTTACCCCGTGAGACCACAACTAATCCATCGAAACGCAGGGATCACAAGCAATTTGTTATTATATCTCGCTGTTAAGTTCAATTATCCAATACTGATACATCGATTCCTGATTTCACATTTCCTTTTTCATGTCTATCCGCATATTGGGATCGTGTTCATCTCTTCTATATGGATGCACGAGTTCCCATCTCTGTGACGGACCATTCGACATACTATAAAAATTTATTTTCAAGAATTTATGTTAATCGTAACAATAATTAATTCGCTCATGTGAGATACTGTTTGCAAATATGCTTGTTGGTTACCGCTTTTAAATGTTTTAATTTTTAATTGCAAGGGGCTTATTCAGGGGCTAAAGAGAGAAAATTATATTTTTAGTTTTGCATGTTCCAACATTGATATAATATTGAGAAGGAAAGCTGAATCCAATAGAATGTTTATTATAAAATTAACAAGTGAAGCAATTGAAAAATTTACGTTAATATCAGAAAATTTTATTTAAATGAACAGAAAAATAGTGAGGGTGGAAAGAAATTAATATTGACTGACTCTATTGATACAAACACAGGTTAGAATTTAATTTAAATTTAAATTTTAAAATTACAAAGAAAGTTGACTAGAGAGGGTTGAATCGGGTTTATCTAGAATGAACAATTATTTAAAAATGAATTTTGTCTATTGTGACAAATGAGGGTAAAATTTTATATGAGTCTCATCGTGATAAATGAGTTGTGTTGACACCAAATGATAAAATTATTAAAAAAATAAAAATGAATATTGTTAATGATTTCTAAAAATCATTGAATCGATAAATCTACTGAGTTTACTGAAGTTAAATTACAAAAGGGCCTGTTGGATTTATATAAAAAAATGGAAATACAAAAATTATGATAGAAATGTGGATTAAAAATTTTAAATGGGGACCTATGTGAAATTGTTCTGCTAATATAAATAGTTATATTAGAATATTTATTTTAAATTAGACGAAAGAAATAATAGTGTGATGATTCATGATTACAAGAAATTGAATTAAATAATTATCAAAAATTATTTAAATATAGATTTTAAAAGATAATGAAATGTGCTATTTTTACTAAATTATTATTTATTTAAATTTTGCAACAACAAACGACGAATGAAAAATATGAATTGACTGGGCTATATGGGAATTTAACTAAATAAAAATAATGGTTTGCTTATAAGCATTTTCGTTTTTCAAAGAGTTTCAATGTAAAGGCAATTTTCGAAGGTTTCTGTATAGGTCAATCAAAAATGGTTTTCTTAACATTTTTATCGGTTGATCCCCGCGAGGCGTATAAAGTTCTTTCTAGTGCTCGCTGGCAATGATGCAATTCATTCTGAATCACGTCACTGATATGAGTTATAATGAAATTTATTGTTGATAATTTGAAAATCGAAAATGTAAAATAATTTTTATATTCTATATGCAAACCAATTAAAATTTTTACTAGTGGAATGAATTTATTTGGGGGACTTATATTAATTTTTATTAAAGGTGGTGGGGGCGGAATTTCAATTATTTGTTCGCAAATTATGGGTGTGTGAATTTCTATGGCGGGTATACAAGTTATTGTTTTTAATTCTATGGAGGGTTCTATAATGGGGACTATATTAATTTTATCACAGGGGACTGAAGTAAATTCGAGGGCGGTTTCTAAAAGAGGAGGGTCAACAATGGTTTCAATTGTTGCTAACTTGATTTCTAAGGGTGGCGATTGTTGTATTGTTGCATCATGTGACTCTATTTTATTATCTATTTCATCAAAATTGGCCTCTGATTTATTTTGTTGTTCATCCATTTTTCCATCGCTTGACTCTATTCTATTAAAAAGGGATGCAAATTTTTCATTGACTTTGGCTATGGAATTATTTATATTACTATTAAATTCATCCCTCATGGTCTCTATTTTATTATCTATGGTCTCTATTCTATTATCTATGGTCTCTATTCTATTTTTTTGTTCATCTATCTTGCTATCTATTTTGTTAAAATGAGCCTCTGTTTTATTTTGATTTTCATTCATTGACTCTATCATATTAGCCTGTGACTCACTTGTCATTTCTCTCATTTGCAACATTATTTGTTGGAACATGCTATTAATATCAACGGGTGGGGGTGGAGGGGGTGTGCGTACTTACGATTTGATGTTCACCATCAAGCGCATTTGCAAATTCCCTTGTATCTCGTAGCATGGCTGGAAGTGTCGATTCTTCCATTTCCGCCGGTGTAGGAGTGGACATACAGGTCCCTGAGTCTAATGCTATATCATCAGGATCGATCGGCGTGTTGGATAATTCAACTGTTGTTTGTTGGCTGCCTGCATAAATCGCCCTGCGTTCGTCCAGACTCTGTTGTGTGCCATCCATTCTCGGTGTTTATTTGTAAAAGAAAGAATCGAATATTAGAAGTTGCTATTGTTTATTTATAAAATGTATTAATTTTATAGAAAAGAAAGTAAACAGTTCGCCAAATAAATTCTCAGAAAATTTCAAAAATAGAAGTGTTGAAGCCGGGATTATTCAATTAACCTTTGATATCCCACTGTTAAGAGAATTTAAATAAATAAAAAAATATGAAAAAAAAATAAATTAACGGTACGGGGCAATATACTATATTTTTTTGTTCAATTTTAGTACAACGAGACAGGTATCGCGTTCGGTTGCAGCCTTACTAAGCCTGGTATTCTCACTTCTCAGAATATTTTTAATATGGGATTTTGAATTTAGGGATATCTGTGGGATAGGATGGCTTAGATTTTCAAATCCCAGCAGCACCTTCACCATGCAATGGGGTTAGGGAGGGTATGTGGTTGGAGGGGTCTGGAAATTAGTTTGGTAAGGGGACGTTTAAGGGGAATATTCCTGAGTGTGAGAATACTAACCTTTATAGACGTGGTGGTGGTGGTGTAACTCAGTGTATCTCGTTGTACTAGTTTGATAAACTACTGAATTTACTCTTATGTTCAAATTTTACGTTACTGAAGTTAATCTGATACAATGAATTGAAAAAAATATATAAAAAAAATAATTTTTAAATAGGCAAAAATAAAATAACAATACTTAAATGAATTCTAGCTGCAAAGGAGAATGGGGAAATTTTCTTAACAGTGAAAGATAATCAAGAATTCAATTTATAGTATATAATTTATTGAGGTCCTTGGTGAATTTAACAGTCAGAAAGAATTAAATGATTGGATGGCTTTAAAGGGTGAACGGAGATCGTTCAAAGAAATTATGATTGATTACGTTTGCTCTTGAAGTGTGCCGACTGGTTCAAATACTTCAACAGCGCTAGCTGTGCCGCACTCCCTCTCGCTCAGGTTCCGTAGACTGCCACGTCGAAGAGTGTGTAACGGGCCTGGAGTCTCGCCTTTTGATCAGCTTCCGTGATGTCTTCACGAGAGCCGGACAGGTATTCTTGTCCGTGCTATCCAATTAGCTATCGTGCTAATGATAGAAGTGCCAATGGAGGGGCTCGCAAGTGGATGAATGAGAATGCCCGTAAAAACGACTCCAGGAAGAAGAAATATACTCGTGAGATCGAGTAATAGAGAGTGGAGAATATAATGTAAAGAAGATAGAGTAATAGCGCTGGATAATGTAATAAAACAATATAGGTAGAGGTATAATATATAGAGATGTAAGGTAAGAGCTGGATGAAATAATAGAGGTATAATGTAGAGAGAGTAAAAGAAGAAGTCGTCCT
Source organism: Forficula auricularia (assembly GCA_024734495.1). NCBI lineage: Eukaryota > Metazoa > Arthropoda > Insecta > Dermaptera > Forficulidae > Forficula > Forficula auricularia. The sequence goes on along the minus strand of JALMQS010000087.1, from coordinate 5,151,269 downwards.
TCTATTTCTCCGTGTCAGTCTTTTTATGCCTTTCCGATCGTGTCGTCGTGGTGGGTGGAGACGACGTTTCATATGATTGTCCGTTTTCTATCCCTTCTAAGGTCCATCGCCAATCATACTGTTCTATTTTGTTATATGAGGGTGTTTGGACCCTGGCTAATCTCATTCCCCTGACTATATTCAGAACTGGGCCTTAAAGCTCATATACCACGAATGACTTTAGATAATCCCGGCTTAAGCCAACTTCTCTTTAAATATGAAAAATAAACTAATTTTTACGAAATCTATTCTATATTTGGCTTGACTGGTTAATCTCTTTCCTATTTTTAAGTTATTAAATTAATAATTTTTGAAAAAGTTCAGGTTTAAGATTTTTTAACTCTACTATGCATAAAAAAAACATACCTCTAAATTCGATTCTTTGTTCAACAATGTGCGAAAATGGGTTGTTACCATTTTAACATTTCCAGCATGCCGGAGCGCATACAAAATGTGATTACTAGAAAGGGAGGATTCACTAAATATTGAAATTGTATTGTGAATTGTATTTGTATTTAATTGAAAAGTTTTTGTTTTGCCGAGAGTAGCAGAGTTGTTGATTCACAAAGAGAAACAAAGAGGTTGTCCTCTGCTTGATGCAAATAAACATACACACATATATATCGAGATGATATATCTGTATATATATTATTTATTTGTTTGAGACTATAGTTTCGAAGACTTGGTCTTCATCATCAGTCTTTCTTCAATTATAAATGTTTTTCATGGAGTCAATATCATATGGATATTGAAAACTTGGTGTTCCTTCGTCACTGCTGGTCGGCTAGGAACTCTCGATATATATGTGTGTATGTTTATTTGCATCAAGCAGAGGACAACCTCTTTGTTTCTCTTTGTGTATTTGTATTATTGAATTTGTATTGTCCTAAGCTAATAAACGTATAAAGATAACAATTGAAACGATGTTATGAGTTTAATAGTAAGCTAAACCCTTAAAAACGTATATGAAAGATATAATTTTTCAAATGAGTATAAAAATTTGGCCACCCAATGTAGAATTAGTATTAATTTTTTGAATTTATTTTGATTTAAAATGACGCTGTGAAAGAGCTCCAAAGGGGCGGTACGATCACTATTTGGAGGCGCCATAGTAATAATTTTAAATATAATAAAACTATAAAATTCAAAGTAGAAAATCTTCGTCATACAGGTTGATGGATAGTTATTCGCTTATTTATTAATATTTAATATTTTGTTGTAATAAAAAAAGTTCCCCAAGTCCTCCTAATTATTACTACAAAATATTACAAAATAATAAACTATTGTCAATTTACAAGTGTTTTTTTACTTTAATTATCTTGAAAAAAATCATATTTTCTGCATTTCTGAACCCGAAGTTCTAAAGTTACAAGTCCCAAACTGCCCATCTTTAGTTATCGAGAGACATTCAGACAGACACACAGACAGAAAAAATCCTGGTTCAAAATGACTTTTCTTCAAGTTTCAGACATTTTTAAAACACAATGAGCTTATATAATATGAAATTGGATGAATTCATTACTATAGGGCCACTCGGCAGGCAGGCTTCACGTGACTCTCGGGCGAACCGAGTAAAAATCAAATTGCTGAATAATGATTATTATATAAAAAAACACTTCTTGTTTGTTTTTGTTTTTTTTGTTTTTTTAATTCGATTCAAAATTTAACAACTAGAACATGGTCCTTTAATGTTTAGTTAGAGCACTGTATAGGTATATAAAAATTTCTGGGCAGATATAAATTTAATTATTTAATATAATTTTTTTCATAACTATTTTATTTTTTAAATTTCCCGTCTCTAAGGGCATTTTTGGTAGAATGGGCTATTTGTAGTCGTGGAAAAACGTTTGCTTACATTATAGGTATACATTATCGAATTATGATTAATCAATGTAGGTATTTAGGATACTTTTTTTTGTATAATAAATATACTATACATTTCTAACTTAAAAATCGAGATAAATTGATTTCAAAAATGGTATAAAATGATTACATTTCAATAGAGCTATTCCCAATTTGAAGTTGATTGTTTCTATTTTGAAATCGATTAATCCCAAGAGATCATAAATATAAAGAGAAATCAATGAGGTTGTTTTCTGCTTGATCCAAATAAGCATATACAGATATATAAATAATATAAACAATTAATAAATAAAATATTTCTTATAGACTATAGTTTCGAAGGTTTAACATTGATCATCAGTCTTTTTAATTAGAAATATTCGATCTGTTTTTTTTTCATAGGTTGAAATATGTAAATGTTTTTGTGCCGAGGGTGGCAGAATTTTTATATATTGAAGGAGACAATAAAACTATTGTCTTATTATAAATAAAATTTATAATTCCAGCAGAAGACACACTCTTTTATTGTCTCCTTCAGTACATAAATTCGTTTTGTTATAATAATAACCTGGTCACTCGTCAAACAAATGCAATAAAGCAGAGGAAAACCTCATTAATTTCTTTATGAATCAAATGAGAGCAAACAAAATCTTTTCAAATTATAGAGAAGATGATCAACCAGAGGAGAGCGATACTGTATAGGGAATTAATAATAATAAATTTAAATATTATGACAAAAGCCTCTCAAAGATTACAAAATAGAGTTAATTAATTTTTCCAATGTACAAAAGAGTAAAAGTAATTGCTCTACTTTGAAAGAAGAAAAGTCAGTCCAGGTGTCTGTCTCTCTGCTGGATGAATTTGAAAACCTATGGTCTCCTCCCAGGTTGTCGGGTCATAAGCCCCATATGGGACATTTAGTCCGTGGGTTGATTATTCGAAAACCCACACGCGCGAGCACGCGATTCTTTTCTGAGTCGCGATCTATAAACACCGGTTCCTTTTTACCTTTTTTTCTTGCCCTCCATTACTCCCAGGTGTCTGTCTGTCTAGTTCCGCCTTTGAATACTATCGAGTTAGAAAAAACCCATCCAGAAACACAATGTTATTTATATTTCAGGCAACGTTTTTCAATTTTTCTGTTTATTTATTTAGTATTTAATTAATTCAAATCATAAATAATTATTGCCCTTTTAAAAAGTATTTATTAAAAGGGTTTTCCAAAAAAAGAAAAAAATCTATCAATTTTTATTAGTTTATAATTTGTTTTATACAATAAGTATTAAAAAAATTCAATTAATGTGGTATTATTAACATATCCTCTGCCAGAATTATTTTTAGGAGGGGCACCCAGAAAAACATGCACGTGAATATTTTTTTACTTTATCATACAGTGTATGGTCAAGTTTTCTAATTGTACATGAAAAAAATTGTTTTTTTTTTTTTTTTTTTTTTTTCGAAATATCTCAAAAACGGCTGAAACTGTTTTGATTAAAAAATTGAGCGAAACCATGGCATTTCGGTTTGTCAAAATGTCTAGTATGTTATTCTGTTATTCTGTCTGTTCGTTACCAAATTTTGTGGAAGAGCTAGCTCAAAAACTAGAGTGAATTTCAAAACCAAATTTCATACGTAGTTTTGGTGCATTGAGATTAAGACATGATTTGATTTTGGTGCATATCGACCCAAAATTAAGGTGGGTTAGAATTTAAAATTATAATATTTTCAAACTAAAAAAAACAAGAAAAATGAAATATACTATAAAATGAACCTATAAAAACGAAAATATTTTTTTTCTGGCGCCAAAATTAGGGGGGGGGGGGGTCAAAAATGAAAATCTAGGCTCTTGGACCAAACTTAGCCAGGAGTGTATGGTAAAGTCAAGTGGATGGCCACATCAGAACGTGTAAATTTATTTATTTTTTATGATATTGATGCGAGAAAGTGCAGTTCTTTGTTGGCTCCCTCCATCGTGAAAAGAAAAAGACCAGGAAGAGAGAAATAATTAACAAATTAAGAAGTAATCAACATATATGGTAAATAAGAAGAGATGGATAAATATAATAGAATAATGATTGTCCTCAATTTGCAATAAATAATGTAGTCATCGATTTCAACTATAAAATTGATTAACTCATGTATTAATTATAATTAATTATTATTTTGTAATAGATTTAATTTTTATAAAAAATACATTCAATAAAGAAGATGTGTCAAACATATATGGAGTCTGGGCAAAGACCTTGGACAGAATAATATATATAAAAAATAAATTCCAATAAGATTCAATTCTAAGTATTGATTAATATTAAACTTTGACTTTGAGTTTCTGTGCAATTAAATATAATATATTTTATGAAACATCAGTTTTGTTTGTGTGAAAATTTACCTTGGACCTCAGGGCCAATTATTTCTTATGCCAGGGGGTGCAGTGCGCCTTCTTGCATCCCTCTAACGCGAACATGATTATTATATCTCTTATATAATAAACATGTATTTTAAAGTTGTAATTAAAAAATATCACGTGACCAGAAACAGCTCAAAAGAATGAACGAATTTTATGGTAGTACACGGGCAAATAGATTTACACAGTATTAAATAAAAGAATACTTTTAAATCAGATTTATCTAAAATTAGTTATTTTTGCAGAAAATGCACGAAAAAATTCAATTGAAAATTTTGGAATCCTTTAGACTTTCTGAACATTTTAAAGAATTATTAATTTTTTATCAATGAACGTCTAAGCAAAACTTAACATACAGGCGGAGTTTATGAATATAAATTATTCCAAATTCCAGTTTTCTAGCTATAACCATTCGAACGCTTCCTATAAAACAATTCGAATTTTTCTAATTTAGTATTTTTGAACCAAAAATTGTACACCTAGAAAACTCAACCAATTTTTCTCTGATGGGAAAAATTCCTAAAATTTTGACATCTTAACAAATGTTCCTTGACCTTTCATTCTTGAGTTATTTTATGAGTATCTTAATCCAAAAACACACACAAACAGACACAGCAAAGACAGACAGAAAGACAGAAAAAAATAGCCCACACAAACAGAAAAACAAACAGAATTAAAAAAAAACAACACCTTTTAGTGTCTCTAAACGTAAAACGGAACCCTAGTATCGATACAAAGTTTCTTTATCTGTCAGAGTATGGTAGCTATAGTAAATTATTGTAAATAAGTTAGAAACTTGAAATATCCTCAAGGAACAATCCAACAAAAACCACGTTGATGTAATGGTAGAACTGTCCTGCAAGGGAAATAAAAGGTTCTTGATTAAAATCCAATAATTTTTTCCTGAATACAATATTTATAAAATATAGGCAATAAATTAAAAATGTCTCATTATTATTATTATTATTATTATTATTTTTTAATTATTACTTAAATAATAATCCCAACAAAAACACATTATGTGTAAAAAAATGCCAAATTCGATTAATAAAACCATTGTTATGTATGTCACGAACTATCTTATAATATCACGTAAAAGGCAAGTTTTAGGAAAATAATTTCAACTAAAAATGTGAAATCAATAAATATATAGATGGACATGTAAAATAAAAAACATGCGTTTTAATTGAAGTTACTATATTCTCTACTCGTTTAATAAATTGATGATGTTGAACTTGGCAGCACATTAGATTTCACTATATTTTTTGTCAAACGGTTTTTATTAATCGAACTTGTCCTTTTTTTACACGTTGGTTTTTGTTGGGAATTCACTTCTTTTTGTAAGTTAGATGCGTATTTATGCCCTGAAGAAGGGGATGTTTCGGTTTTTGCGATTTCACCCTTTATTAATCCTCCAAACTCTACTAACATGACAAGTTTTAGCATTACATATTCATTATATTTTCTCTATGGCTTAATTAATTAATTAAAGTTCCTCTTTTCATTTTAGGTCCCGAAGAAGGGAAAGTTTCACTTTTTCGACTTTCCCTTTAATTGCACCTCAAACTCTACCACTATGCCAAATTTCAGCATTCTAGGATAAGCGGAAATACTCTAGAATTTTGATGAGTCAATCAGTCAGTGAATGACGAAAACGCCTATATTTGGCTTCTTCTAACTTGGACGGTATAATGATTAGAAATATTAAATTAGGTAGTTTAGTTAAGCTTATATGGACCAGTATTATGAAAAAAAATCCAACTATGTAGAGGTATACAGTGCGAAGTTACAGAGGCGTTAAAATGGCTCGCGTTGCTTCCTGTAAAGGGTAGTCTGGCAGTGTACGCCCGATCGAATCGAACTGCCATGCCGTGCCCCCAGAATTAAATCGAATAGGATTCGCAATTTTTAAAAATAGATGGGTGTTTTCTTAAAACTTCAATAGGGGAGATTTTCGCCAAATTGTTAGCAAGAATTTAAATACCGAGAATCAAAGATCTAGATATGTTTTATTCATGTCAGTAGGGATTGTCCTCTCGGGAGTCGTACCCAAAAGTGTCACAATTGCTTTCTAGGTAATTTAATATTAAATAGAAAATATCAGTTTTTAATAAATTCTCTCCAATAATTGAATCGCCCCAAAACGGTTAAATCACTAAAACGACAATCGGTAAAAATTGATGTTTTTTAAATCCCATCCCCATAATAAAACATTATCACAACAAATAAAAATTAGACACGTTACTCAGAAAAAATAAGAAATAAAACATTTGATTCCAAAAAGAATAAACTTAATTCAGGGGTCAGCTTCACGACTCATCCCTCCACACTTTGATAAAAAGTACCCCCGCCCGCCCCATTTTATTCACTTCCAAAGAATTAGAAGAGCTTTTTATGACCTTTTGTTGAAGTTATAAGACTTTTATTTTTAGCATATAATTGTTGCACTAAAATGCAACAATTTTCAACACTCCCCTCCCTAGAAATTTCAATGACTCCTCTGAGTTTTAACCCCCCCCTCCACTGTGGGTACCTCTGCTTAATTTGATTGTTGGATAACAATTTACAAAAATACTATAGGTACATTTTGGAAAAATGAACTTAAGCGCATTGTCTTCTGATTGTTTCAATTGATGTCCAACCAGCTAAAGACTCATAAATAATCATTAAATATTAATTAGTAATTCTCATATAATATATAGTGCTTGAGGCACCGAGCGATGCTCGGTAACTTTTTGTCTCTAAATAGCTTATGTTTAAAATTTCCAAGGTGCTGTGACTTACCGAAGACGACATATGAATAATCAAAATATTTATTTTACGACACTCCTAATTTACACCCCTTTCCTTTATTTCAATCGGATTAAAATCTATACACGACTAATAACTAATGACACTTGATAAGTACAACAATTTAAAATTTAAAGTTCCGTTTTTGAGAAAACAAAACAAAAATAAACTAAAAATCTTTCATAAAAATGTCCACTTACGGTGTTCTGATTTCAATCAAAAGCTTTCTGTACCCCTTCTAGCCTATATTGAGGTTAAGTTTCGAATTTCGTAGCTCTGAGATTTATGGTTGCGAAACGCAGGGGGGCACATTCTTACGTACGTAAACATCAACTTCCGGTATTTCTATTTTAGCCAAAATCTTCTGGTACTTCTTGTAGCCTCTAGATAGTTTAAGTTTCAAATTTCAAGGCTCTGCGACATACCGAAGACGAGATATTAACGATTAAATTATTTATTTTTCGACATGACTAATTTACACCCCCTTCCTTTATGTCAATCGGATTAAAAATTTGACACAACTAATAATAACTCATGATACTTGATAAGTATACCAATTTTAGCGAAATCGTTAGAGCCGTTTTCGAGAAACCGATTCTATATATATATATATATATATATATATACAAGAATTGCTCGTTTAATAATACAATATATATATATATATATATAGGTATGAGAGAGCCGTGTCATTTTGCCACTTTATTTTGACTCAAGAAGAGACGTAGAAAAGTAAGATCTGCAACAAATTGACCCTCTTTTTTCATACAATTAGTATAGGTAAATTAAAATTTAATTTAAGCCTCTTATTATTAAGACATTTAATTATGATTACTTAACTTGATAATTAATGGTTTAATGTCCGAATTAATACATAAATTTATTCGATTAAATAAAAATAAATGTAATTTTTAAAACTTCAATTACTATCACAATATTAAATTTCAATGATTTGTATTTAATGAAAGGCGAATGAGATTTAAGAATAGCCTTTATATTTCCTATAATGTCTAAACCATGCCAATTATAGTCAATAGATTTTAATCCATATCATTATATTCATAAGTCGCATTGTCCTAGTTATTATCTTGTTATTCCGTGTATTGTCATCCGGAGGTAAACGTTCATTTATGGACCATTGACTCACGCTTAGAAACGGCATAAATTGCATTCTTTCTGTCTAAAAGGCTGCCTACCTGCCAGTAAGAAAGTAAATTTTCAAATCTTTTATGAATATTCTATGAATATTTTCAAATCTTATTTTATACACCCCTAAATAAAATATATTAAAAAAACTTTAAAAAACAACCTTTTAAAATGCACTAAATGTAGAATATATATTTTTCATTAGTACTCTAAATATTTACTTACTCACACAACTAAAATCCAAAGCATAATTAAATTTAAAAGTTGAAAGCGCCCACGCTTTTATTTTTAGTCATATGAGAAAGCAAATTTCTAGAGTTCTAAATTTTCTTTTTCTTTTATATAATAAAGTTTATTTAAAATTTTTTTTTAATATATTTTTATTTTATAGATTTTAGGTGACATGACTTTATAATTCAGATAGTTGATTTTTGCACCAATAGTTCTGCAGGGTCCTTAACTGTGTTAAATTTAGTGCAGATTGGACCACAGAACTAGAATTTTAATTTGTGGCCCCTAAGTAGTTGATTTTTGCTTATATTTTATTGTCATCGCAAATATTTATTCCACATTGGACAGATAAACAGAATAAATAGACATAGGGACTAAGTTGAATAAAAGCATGAAATGAAAAAGTAGTCCACAACATGGAACGAATTTGCATTGCATAATGGATGGATGCTATATATATATATATATTCTTATTTTATAAATTACATTTTTTATTATATCTTACCTAATCTGTAATGAAAAATCCGTTCATTGTTGGACACCGCTTTATATAAAAGTAATTTGTTCCTTAACTTTTTTATTTTTTTATTTTTTATTTTTTTTTTTAATTTTCTCAAAAACCGCTGACACCATTCCGATAAAAATATAAGATAGGAAATTAATATTTTAGAAATAATCATTTTTACGCTGTTTATCATAAGAAACTTTTTTACATTTTTCTGTATTTTCGCATAATCTTATCTTATTATATTAAACGAGCAATTCTTATATAAATATATATAAAATTGGTTTCTCGAAAACGGCTCGAACAATTTCGCTAAAAATTGGTGAACTTATCAAGTCTCATGAGTTATTAGTCGTGTATAAATTTTAATCCGATTGCAATAAAGGAAAGGGGTGGCAAAATAAATATGTTAATCGTTCATATCTCGTCTTCGGTAAGTCACAGAGCCTTGAAATTTGAAACTTAAGCTATTTAGAGACAAAAAGTTACCGAGCACCGCTCGGTGCTCCAGGCACTTATATATCAAAAGTGGTGGGCGAAGGAAATAAAAACATATATGTAACTAATTAGTAGAGATTGTGGTGTTGGTGCAAGGTGAAACATCTTTAATAAAGATAAGAGTAAATAAATATTATATTTAATATTGATTTACTATGAGTTAAGGATACTAGGTCACTGTGGTCAATGTGAAATAAGTGACCTAGTATCCTTAACTCATAGTAAATCAATATTAAATATAATATTTATTTACTCTTATCTTTATATATGTAACTTGTAAATTTTATTACAAGAGTTGGAATTGCCTTTAGAAATAGACTTAAAATTTCTAAGGAAATCTCAAGAGGTTGTCATCTACTAGATCCGAGATGAAATGGTTTAATTTTAATTATATGGCTGAAGAGTTGTTTTCACCCCACCCCCCTTCGTGTATCGAACCGTAGAATTGGCTATCCTTTGAGGTGAACCCTTTTTTGACGTTTATTTATTTATTTTATTACTTCGACCGTTTACAGTCAGCATACATATTGTATTATTTACAATTTTTCTTCAATTTATATTCTAATAGTGTTTATAGTTAAGAATTTGAATATTTCAATTTACAGTTGAGTTTTGAAGGTATGGAGAAGTGGTGTACCATATAAATACGAGTAAAAACAACCCTTCTGATATATAGTTAAAAATAATACATTCCATATCGGATTGTAATTTCTTTTTAAATTTTTATTTCTTATTTTAGTTTACGAGCTACAATACTCTGACAGAATGAAGGACATTTCAGCTACACTAATAGGGTTCCGTTTTACTATTATACGGAGCCCTAAAATTGAGAGTCTAGAAAAGTTTTCACATTCTCTTTCATTTTCTCATTGAAAAAGAGAATATTTTTTCCCGAAACGTTTGATGTTCAATTAAACCTTTTACTGATTTGTTTTTTAAAAGCATTGTTTTGAGTATAATATAAATTTTCTAATCAATTAGAACAACAAATTCAATTAATTCTTGAATTATGGGGATCTTTTATTAACAAGTGAGGTTTTTTTTTTTTTTAATTCTTATGCGAATGTTGAATGTGCGATACGAAAGAAAAAGAGACGGGAATGAAAAAGGAACGGAATTGAAGAAACGAGAAATGGCAAATGTGGTGCGGAATGGTGCGGCGCGCGTGCCACCGCCGTCGCCGCCGCCGTGCCGCTCCAACTCCAAAGAAACGTTATTAGCATTGGACATCTCGTTCATTAAGTCAATTACAATCAAGAAAATTAATTAACTATGTCATTTGTCATTTAGGTAGTTATAAATTTCTGAATATCATTCACGCCGATTATGTTTTGTAAATTAACATTTTAGTTATGCTATTTTATTAATTTGTAATTAAAATTCCGGTTTTTGTTTGTGAGATCATAAAACAGGTAACTAGTGTAGAAAATTTAATTAACAAATTGTTCCCTGCAACAAAAATAAACAGATACACTTTAACAAATGCTCGGTGCGCCCAGGAGGCAGGATTCGCCCGCCTCCAGGGCGGCCCTTTATATTGGAATCACTCGATTTTTTGCCAATTGTGTTAAAAACGCGAATAGCTAGGAATAATTTCAAACCATTATTTTTCTCTCTGTCTGTGAGTCTGTCTCGATTCCGATAACCACAATAAATCAAGAAAGTCGGTTCTGGTGTCAAAATTTTTACTTTACCAGGGATGAAGCGCGACCTAATATCGTTTACACCTACTTCCACTTCCACTTTCATTTCCAAGTAAAAGACAATAGATTAAGGGGCATTATCTAATGAATTCTAAAATAATTCCACATAATTCCAAAGACGGTGTACATCTAATTTTAATCGCGGTTCACCCTTCGCCATACAGGGTATGGTCAAGTATTGTGATCGTGCATGAAAAAAGTGTTTTTTTGCTTCATTTTATCGAAATATCTCAAAAACGGCTGAAACTATTTTGATTGAAAAAAATTTAGCGAAACCATAGTATTTCGGTCTACAAAAAAGCCCTAATAAGTGATTATCGAAAAAATTATATTTTTCGAGATAATAACTGTTTTATCAAAATGTCTGTTAATTAGTTACAGAATTTTTGTATTTCTAATGGAAATATGGTAATTGGTTAGATTTTGAGTTTTCTAGTTTTTAAATCTTTCGATTTAAAATTGTAGGAAATATTTTTTTGAATCATATTATTTAATTTGAAGACTTTGTGATGATATAGGAATTAATAAACAAACGGGTGTTTTGTTATGATTTCAATAATCAAATTATTTAAAATGATCTTTTAAAACCTACTAGTAGTTTGAGTGCGGTCCATGGATGCTGTGGATTCGGACCATCCTAAAATTTCAAACATTTAGAGTATTTTCATAAATTCAGGAAGATCTTTAAATTTTCAAATTATTATCCGTTATTTCAAACATTTTTTGTTTTGAAAAGTATATTGGTTCTCGAAATTAAATGAAATTGTTGCATAGTTTCAAGAGGCAATTAAAATTAATGATTTTTTGGAAAAGGGTGCCGAGATAGAAGGTTTCAAGTCCCTACCTGGTATATATATCTTACAGTTCAAGCATGTCAAAGACAAGCCCAGACGAGTTTTAGTCGAATAAAAATTGTTCTCGCTGAAGAACGATTAAAATAGTAATAATACAAAAAAGGAATAAATAAAGAGGATTCGAGAATCTTTAGAACAATCCATTTTTAATAACAAGATCACAAATCACTAAGAGTGCTATATACAAGTCATTATAGCAGTAGAATTAGGAGAAATTTAAGATTTTCTTATAGGATAGGCTGATTCATTGTAGAATATGGTCGATTTCCATCTTAGGGACTATGGAGTTTAAGTCACAAGAATTAATTTCTGACTCCTACCCTCACTCACACAAAGCAGTATCCGTTTAGGGCAAAGGTCCTAAAATATATATTTAAAATAATCTAATGTTAAATTTGATAAATAACGAAAATGATGCCATTTTCAAAAAAGGTGAAGATTAAAATAAAATTTCAAAAAATGAAGTCTAATTTTTTTACAGCAGCATCCCCTATTTGAAAAGTCACCAAGCGCCAATGGTATATAAGTATATATTATATTCTTTATTACTAGGACGGCTTTACTTGGAAACAATAGTCCACACATCCGGGCCTGAATTGTAAAAAACTTATGTAATATTTTACTGCTCAAATTAGACAAACTGCCTCAGAGCATCAATTTAAATAATATAAAATAAATAAATAAATACCGAGTCTTGAAAAAGTTTTAACTTTTCCCTATATCATAATATATGCATAAATAAACAATTTATACTAGTATATAGATATAAGTTGATTATTTATTACTACAGCGGCTAAAAGCGAAGCGAGTCTTGAAAATATTTTCACTTTTTCCTTCAATTTAGTATTCAATATGTTTCTAGCGGGATTCCCCATAATTAACTTGTATATAAATTTAATTTTTTTATCTTATTCACTTTTTAGCTATAATTCTCTGACAGACTAACAGATATTGTAAAGACACTAACATGTACAATATTTATAGTGAGATTAACCATAATTAGACTTGTTTTAAATAAATATATATGTAATATTTTATTTAAGATATTCATAAAAATTACTTATTCTTTTAATCCATCAAAATAACATCCCCAAATTTTTCATTTTTTACATTATCCAATGCGAAGCATCGATAAAGTATTGTAATCGGTCTCGCAGCATAGCGTGGCTTCAAAGAGTCCTCAGGGTAAAGACTACGGAACCCATAGTCTCAATTAAAGTCACAAATTGTAGTATTCAATTAGGTTGAATTTTAGCACGTGACGGTTTTGCCAAAAATTACTCAAGCTTGAGTTTTTTATCATAAACGAATTTAGTCTTTTTGATTTTAAGTCGATTCCTCCACGTTTTCAGTAGAGGTTGCCATTAATAGTCAAAACATCAAAAATGGAATGCAATAAGGTTATTCCTTTAGTAGATAAGAAACGATCGTAATTTTTGATTTTAAGTCGATTTCTCCATGTCTTCAGCAATGGTTACCAATAATAATCGTAGCGTCAAAAATCCAATGTAGAATGGATTAGTCCTCGAGTATTAAATGAGAATCGATCATTATTTTTGAATTAAAGTCAACATGAACTGAAAATTGCAAGTGATATCTGATTAATAATAAAGGAATAAACATATTAATATTTCAAATGAATTTGGATAAAGTTTAGCAACGATCCGTTGCAGTTTTTTTTTGGTCATCCATGTTTCGGGTTCTATTCAACCCATTTTCAGTTTTTTTTTAAATTTCTTTTGGCCCAATTTCTTTAAATAATTTTCAAAACTTTAATTTAAAGTATATTTAAACATTTAGATTTTCTTCATTCGAGGGATCTGATTTGTGCGTGTATACATATTTATTTACATCAAGAGGAGCACACACTTTTTGATTTATTCTCATATAAATTAAACAGCTCTGCTTCTCTCAGAAAAAAGTTTTAATTTTTTTGAGAATAAATATTGTTTATGATTATCTAACTGGCTGATATAATCGTTTATTGAAGAAGATCCGTCATGGGATTTGAATGAACAAAAGCGAACTAATTACTAAGATTTTACATAAATAGTTACATAATATAATTTTTCTTGACAGGAATTTGAAATAAAAATAAAAATAATATTTGAGATTCTAGAAATTTCAAATGAAAAAAATATATATTTTTAAAATTTAAAAATATAATAATCGATTAATTTAGTAAAATTTGTATTTTCTAATATTTTAATTGAAGCTAAAATAAGCCTACAGAATAAACTCTTTTTCTAATTTGTGGTCTTATTTAATTAATTAATTAATTTTGAAAAAATCCACATTTTTTTAAAACCTTTTTTTAATTTTAAATTGTGACTAGATTCGAATTTCAAATCGGACGTCAATCGATCGTCATTTCGATGAATATTTAGAGACATTTATTTACTGGTTTTGTATGTCAGAGATGGCTGGTCTCGAAGGACAACAACATGCCGGATAGCTTTTTGGCACTTGGGTTAGATTCAAGAGGGGGCCAGCAGCCTCTCTGGATACAATCAAACATAAATAATAAATAACACTTTTAAATACTTTCTTGGATTGTCTTTTTTGTGTTATTATATCCGATTTACAGTCTGAAACGTGAAGAAAAGTCAGTTTCAAACTTTGTGTCTGTCATTCCGTGTGTGGGTGTGTGCCTCTGATGGATTGGATTCCGATACCCATGACTGCTCACAAGTAGAAAGTTTGCTCTGATGATAAAATGCAGGGGTGTCCACAGGAGGGGGAGCCAAATATCTATTTACATCAATAATTTTTTTATTAATTATTATTATTATTTTTTTTTCAGTTTTGGTTTAAGTATACTACAATTGAGAATTGCATCAAAACAAAAAGTTTATTCATATTACATGTAAATAGGAGAAAAAAGTCTAAACATTTTCAAGACTTGGTACTCTCTCAGGCTAAAGCCACTCTAGTAGTAAATAATCAAGTTAATTATAAATTGTTTATTTATACCTTTATTATCGAAATAATCCAAAAATGATATTTTCTGCATTTTTGAATCGTAAGTTCTAAAGCAAGAGAGTCCAACGTCTAATCCGTTTTACGCATTAGAAATACAAACATTTTTCTATGATTTTCCGTTCTTGAGTTATCGTGGATATCAGAATCCAGACAGATAGACAAAAAAACGTTTTAAATGGATTTTTCCAGGTTTCATGTAGTTTTAAGCACAATGAACAATTCATTTTTTTTTTTGGGGGGGGGGGGGTGAAATCAATACTAGGACCGCCCGGCAGGCATGCTTCGCCTAAGGGCGTACCGAGTAATTTCAAATATGTATCTTAATTAGTTTACGAGCTACATTGCACTGACAAACTCAAAGATAGACAGATAGACATACTGACAGATAAACAAACATACATTGTATCGACGCTAATATGGTTCAGTTTTATGTTTCTAGAGAAAACTAAAAACAAAAAAATATACAAACTCACAATATAGTTACTCAATCCTAGAGAGGAGGGCGCTTTTCCCCTGCGGACACCTATGGTCACTTGCTTAGCGTAAGCGAGAGTTATGTTCAAGTCCGTATGTTTAGTTGCCTATCTCTCAGGCGAAACGATCGGATACTTGGAGGACCTCAAAATGAAAAGTCATCTAATTCGAAGGGTGGCGCAGAAAAACAGTTGAGGACCACTGATCTAAGGGATAATGTATTGTTTTCGGTCTGTAGCCCATAGGACAAAGTTAAAGGGTCATAAAATAAAAAGTATAGAGCCCTTTGTATAAACCAAAGTCAAAAATTGTAGAGTTCTTTTAACTCGAATTTTAGGGTCTAATTATTTTGCCTAAAATAATTTCAGGTCTCCTCTAGAGCCAAAATGGGCAATTTATTTATTTAGTAGTTAGCAAAATATTTAATCTATATTGATGTATGTAATTATGGATCCAATTTTTTCGTCAGGGACTTTTTCCACACCTTTCAACTCATTTATATGAAAAACTTAACATTATCTTAACAAAATCAAATATTGACTAGCCTTTGGTATTTACAAACATTAGTTGTACTTTAATTAATATAGTTGTTGTTTTTTGGAGGTATCTTAAAAATGACTAAATTAATATTGATCAAATTTAAATGCTATTTAAACTGCTTTATTTCTATAAGTTGATACTTTTGTAATTAACTTATTTAATATAGCTGATAAGCTATTTAATACAAGTATCAATTTTTCTTATTTCATTTTTAAATACCCCTAATAATTAAGCCTAGCAGCAAAGGTTTCTGTTTTATTATTATTTATTTTTTGTCAATTCTTAGTATTACCACATGGGAAGCCCGCCTTAAGGCCCGCAACTTGCTGGACACTCCCTGAACTCCGTAGTGGGTTTTAAAATAATAATTTAAGCATCCTAATTTTAATAAATCTCATTTTTCATTAACTATTAGTGAGTTTTAATTAAAAAAATCACTTCGCCGTCGTCACGCAAGCCGATTTTAATAAGTATATATAGATAGATAATATATATAGTCAAAAAACTTTATACTAATATAAATAATAAATATTTCTTGATAAAAAAAATGTCAGGCATGCAAATTCCTATCGGGGAAATTATTTTCATTCTAAAAATTTCCCCGTCCGACTAAGTTCGAGTCTTTATGAATACAAATTAATTAGAAATAAGTAGAATTCTTTGTTTGTATTTAAGGAAAAAGGCTTTTAGACCGTTTAGAGGATTGAATGCAATCAGTGACCGCCATTGTCCTTTGTCATTGTATTTTTTTTCACTGACCAACTAACGCGGACAAGTTAATTACAAGTTTTAACATTCGCTTCGAAATGGACGTTTGCCAAGGATCTTTGAATATATGATTTCATCCATTTGAACGCAGATTAATTAATTAAAAAGTGAAAATTCAATATCGAATGCTTTTCTCTCGCATGAATTGATTCAGGATAAAAATTCTATTCAATACCTCTGTCGATATGATCCTATTAGATCCACTTTGTGGCTAGGGATTAGAAATAAGCTCCAAAGCCTATTACTATTACGAGAGAAAACAGAGACGATTGTTTTCTTTATTTGTTGATTGAATCATTTCGATTTCTTTTCTTTTTCTTCGACTTTATCGATCATAAAATTATTTCGATTATTTTGACAAATGTAGTAATTGAGAATTTTTTATTTAACTTAAATTTAAATGACAAATGGTTGATTCTATTTTCATAAATTATTTATCTACAAGGATGTAGAAATGGCTTGCTTTCTTTTTCTATAGCACCTTCATTTAACTGTTTTCTTCTGGGATCTGAGTTATGACTTTTTAGTAAAATAAATCACTAAAATATTTTGGAATGTTTATTCCAATTTCATAATTTAGTATCATACTGTTTAAAAAATTAGTGAGTTATTTCTATTTTTAAAAAATTTCCTCATTTCAAAACTTTATTCGATCCCTAGACTAAATTCATTTTAAAGTGAAAATTTTCTAAGGTTATTATCATTTTCGTCCATAATGTGTATTAATTCGAAGGTTTATAATGGGAAATAAGGACAAGTTTTTTATATGATTTTTTTTTATTTTTCAACCAACGTTTCGTTTGCCGACTTCTTCAGGGTTTCAAATAGTTACATCACACATTCGTCTAAAATTCTTTTATCTCCGTTACGAGTGAAGAATTATCCGAAACTTGAAAATTCAAAAAATTCGGCACATTCACAAATTTTTTTTTCTCTTTTCTTACTAACAATTGAATTAGATAAACAGTTTTAGAAACAATATAAACAGAATCAGACAACAGAGAAGAAATCGACGAAATGTTGGTTGAAAAATAAAAAAATCACACAAAAAACATGCCCTTAATTCCCATTATAAACCTTCGAGTTAATAAATATCTATGTTGGTTTCTGTGTCAGAAGTGCTCTGAGAGCCCACTAGGAAATCGAACCCAAGTGCAAAAAATGCTATTCGGTCAATTAGCAATTCTTTGAGGCTAACTACTTCTGACATATTAAATCAACAACTAAATTTCAGTCAAAGAATCTGATTTAAATGTATAATGGAACTATACATTTGAATTTTAAATCATTCACGAGCAAAATTTTGAATTTGTATATACGGTATATTAGACTGGAATTTAGTTGGTAGGTTATATGACAGATGTAGTTCGCTTCAGAGAAATGCAAATTGCCTGGTTAGTATTTTTTGCACTTAGGTTTGATCCCCAAGTGGCTTTCGCAGCAGGTTAGACATAGACATTAACTTATCTATTAACATTAAGAAGACTCCGAAAAACTTAATTTAATATTTTAAACCAAATTTTAAATTTCTCGAATGAATTTAGAATGAGAATTCGAGATAGATGGATCATGGAGAAAATAACAATTTCTTTAAAATTTTCTAGTTTATTCATGAGGTTTCGGTTCCTAATTGTCAAACCATTTTCAAGTAATAACATAGTATGGTTAAAATCGCTGTTGTTGATATATGCACGATTCACAAACACAGTAGGGAAATGACGTTCATATTAACAAGATCGATTTTTACAGATCATTGTGGCAGAGTTTCTGTATCTTCTGAATATCTATAGGTATCTATTATCATTTGAAAACGGCTTCGGAATTGCTAATCGAGACAAAGTAAATAAACTAGAAATGCTTAACGAACTATCTAATTTCACCATGGATGTTTCTATTGATAGCACGAGGGGGATTCGAGGGTTTATGATTAAAATATTAAATTAACTACGGTTTTTGTGTAGAAATACAAATTAATTTTATATATTACGAACAGACTAACATTTCAGCACTAAAATGAATTTACTAGGATCTTCCGTTTTTAGTTCCCATAAATATCAGAATCCAGACAGATCAATAGACACACGCACAAACACACATAAATATTGAAAATGATTTTTTTCAAAGTTCAAAACAAGGATTGCCTTAACAATTTTTAAACCCCCTCCCATATAAAAATGGCTATAGCTTGATCCGGAAGTTCATCAACTTTATCCCCAAAGCCTCAACAAATAAAATGAAACTTAGAGGATTATTAGAGGTAGTGATTTTTCATGTCAACATAAAAAAAATTGTTACTTGGTAAAAATTTTTACTGAGACTTCTAGAAACCTTGTACAACGCATATGGACATTTACCAAACGATCTACCATCTACCCTTGGTTAGTGGTAAAAAGCATTTACTTTGGGACATATAACCGGCCCTAAGAGAGTTATAGCATAGTACAAAAGGTGACAATTTATTAGAATAAATGGTATAAAAAATAATTTATAAATATACAAAATAAAAGTAAAAGGGCGTAATCAACTATGTTATTAGATATCTTTACTTTGCATATCCAAAGGACTTGCTCGGCCTCCAGGGAGTCGAACCCAAGTGTCGGCCAGATGTCTGAAGCCTTATAATGTAATTCCTCCTACTTGCTAAATGTATTATGCTATAATTATGTGTACAGCTAGGAAATTTATTTATGAACTACCTTCCGTGTAATTCTTTAACGACTGAAGTACCTAGATATACAGTCTATGGCCATTTGGGCATATTTTATATTTTAATTAAAAACTATCTAATTGATAGGGACTTTGAATTTTTTTCATAAAGTAATTTTTAGGCAAATACATAGCCTCCTGGAATGCTTGAATTTTGTGAAAATATTATAAATAACTGTACCTATTAATTTACGATTTATTCATGAATCTCGGTTGATTTTTTAAAATTGAAAAAGTTTTATATCTCAATTTAACTATAGCTGTGTGCCAACTGATAAAAGAAACCCTATCAACACTATAAATATGCCACTCAGCCCCTGCAAGTAATTTCTTCTATGCAGCGGGTCAATATAATATAAGACTAGCTCATCGTTCACAGGTCTTTGAAATTTCAATAGTGCAGTACTTTGTTTCTAATCACGTCGAGTGTACTTATAGCAGTGGCGGATCTAAACCATTTTTAGGGTTTGTTCAAAACCAATACCGTACCTTATTAGTGTCATTAAAACGTCTGTCTGAAAAAGATTGTAAGCTAATGAAGAAAGTTATCTATATTTATTTGCTTCAAAATCAAATACCATATTAAAATTTTAATCTCATTATTTTTGGGTGGTCTCCTATTTTTGTGTGGTCGAAAATAATTTTTTTATCATGGGTTATGAGCTTATGAGGTATCCTTGAACATATATATATATTAAAACTTTTGGGAAAAAGCTATGCTTTTATCAATCATGAAATTTAAATCGCATGTACATAAAAATATTTATAAAACATAATTTCTTTCATAAATATTATTATAATTTTTTTGAATATAGTCCCTATTTCTAAGACTTTACTAATATTCAAAATTTTCAAACATATTTACATGCGATTAGAATTCCAAAATGGATAAAGGTAAAGTTTTTCCCACATCTTTTTATTTTTCATTAAACTTATTGATCGTTTATTTTTAATTGTATTATTTTTTAAATAAGAATAATTTTTATATTTATGAATATATTTTTCTTTGGATCAATAACCCTCTTTAATTTGTTCTTCTAACATTTGGAATTTGATTGATTGATTCAAAAGAATATCGATCCCTCCCGTGGGAACCCTATCATCCTATTCATATCCATGGTATGTAGCGGATCATTTGGAAATGTCATGGCTCGAGGTGTCATTCTCTCAGGGACGAAATGTTTCAAGATCGGTGTCATATATGATGTGTATGTGGATGTAGATTGTTTTTGACCAAGTGCTAATCCTCGGTTTGTGTGTTTGTTGCAGGTGGAGGCCGCAGGGGCATGAGTGTGCAGGCGGCTCCTCCAGCAGGCTCGCTCGCGTGGTTCTGCAGCAGCGCGGTTGCCATGCGAGAAAAAGATGCAAGTCCCCGGAAGCTGCCGGCGAGCAGTTCGCCGAAACAGGCGTCTGTGTACCCAGCGCAGCCGCCGCCGGCGGAAGCGATCCGTCCTGCGGGCGCACACCCCGAAGAACAACCCCTCGACTTGCGAGTGTCCTGGAGACGTCCGTTGCGAGATGAGAACCAAAACGAGCTCCCTGGCAGTGACAAGCAGCGCTCTCCACCCGCGTTTCCGGCTGGCCTGCTGCATCAGCCTGCTGGACTTCTCCTTGGCGCCGTTTACCGAGGACATGCGTTCCCTGCGCCGCCCCACCCATCGTTCCCGTTCCTGCCTGCAGCTCTCCTCGAACCACCCTCGCCGAGAGCACCTGACCCTACTACCGCCGCCAAGCTTAAGGATCGTTACGCGTGCAAATTCTGTGGGAAGGTGTTCCCGCGCTCTGCCAATCTTACGAGACATCTTCGCACTCACACAGGCGAACAGCCTTATAAGTGCAAATACTGCGAGCGTTCGTTCTCTATCTCGTCGAACTTGCAGCGCCACGTGCGCAATATTCACAATAAAGAGAAGCCATTCCGATGCCCTCTTTGCGAACGCTGTTTCGGCCAGCAGACCAACCTGGACCGTCACTTGCGGAAGCACGACGCCGATGGTCCAACACTCTTGGATGAGCGCCGCGCGCCTCGCTCACTTGCCCTTGCTGATCACGCGGCCTGCTTCGACGAGATCCGTTCATTCATGGGCCGCGTTACTTTACCTGGAGGCACTGTAGGTCGACCACCATCCTCTTCATCAGCATCACTCGGATCGGGTAAGGGCGAACCTCCGCCCTCGAGCCCTGAAGCTGAGGAACCATGAATTTCCTCACAAACGAGAGCAAATCGGCTTCTCGACTAAAGTGTCCCCCTACTACTTGTAGGACTCTTCTCCTTTTTTTACAAAATCCTAATCCTGCTACCTTATTGGCAGAAGAGATATGAACAAGATGTGGCTGTGGCGAGCGTAAAAAAGACATGCATTCGAGCAACGAACGAAAATATAAACACGCTCTCCCTCTAATGCACTGCAAATGGTTACCTTATGCATACTAGTCATCTTAAGACAAGAACAGTTTATAAAAGACATCAGAACCTAGATAAAAACTTGGTTTTATCTAGGTTGATTTTCAAAAGACATAATTTCGATTTTCGGGCATGGCAACCATTTCTTTGCTACTTTATAGAATTAGACTAAGGTTATACTAAACATTCCATTATGGATGTCTTCACCGCTTTTGCTTCAATATGCACGATCTGACAATTCGAATATTTCATTTATCTTTTTATCTAACGCTCTATCTATATATATTAAAAATCGATCAATTTATCTTTCCCTCTCTTTCTATCTTTCTCTACATATATAAATGAAAGAGGATTAGAGAGGGAGATTTCCATTTTTATTCTGGTTTATGAGAAGAGGTGCAATAGAACGGGTGACCTGAACGCATCCAATGAAGGGATGCAGAGATCCTGTGCAAGAAGCTGTGATACCCGTGGGGCTACAATTTTACATAATCCGAGGATCGGTCCAGATTGAGCATGTGGTGACTGGCCTGGCGACAGATGTACGCGATTCGAGTCTTTCACTTTCGACCGAACCAGATCCAATACTAACTAGAGCACTAAAAAAAAACATCTTTCGCTGTCACTGCTGCGGACCATTTATCTCGTACGATTTGCGATGACTTTCGATAGTCTCCGGAGGAGAAAGTAGTCGCCTTATTTGGAGTCGACCGATTACAAAAAATTAGTCTAGCAGAGTGTTTCCTCGCGTGCATCTGTCCGCGTTGGTCCTTGAGGCCCGCGAAACTGGGGCAGCGAGCACGTGGAGAGCTGCGGGTCGCGGAGGCACCGGTTCTTATGGACCACACCCTGAGCCTCGCCCAGCCCCCCGGCGCGTTGCAAAAGACGCAGCCTTATTTAGCGACCAGCACTTTTACCTCTCGGCCCAGCCTTGAGTCTTCTCCGATTATTGACAAACAATAAAAAAGCAAACGACGTCGCCGCACTGCGAAGGTCTCCCGCCGCTAGCGAATCTCGTTGGAAAATTGACCAAAACTCCGTCACTCGCTTCCTACTCCTGTTCAACCCGAAACATTCCCCGTCGATTTCCAAAGAAGGTTCCCTCAAATGTTTACTTTATTTTCAACAATGTTTTAGAACAATGTCTTTTACAAAATATTTCATTCTCTTTCTATCTAAATATACTTTTTATATTTATGTTCCTTATAGAGATATAAATAAAAACAGAGAAAGATAACAAAAAAAAATATAAATAAATAAATAAATAAAAATTACACCACAATTATTCATTAGTTGATAATTTTAAATAAATATCTCAATAGTAAATAAAAGACATTTATTATGTATTTTTTCTTGTCTTAATTTTCAATTCTATTTACTTTGTAACTATCAATTAGTGGGAATGCATCATCTCATTGAGAGACTTTAATGAATGGTAGGAAAACGTTGAATAAGAGATTTTAATGAATGGGAAGAATATGTTGAATGAATATAGATATTTGAAAGATGAAAAAATGAAATAATAATAAAAAAAAGATTCATAAATGATCGAAATCAACGATCTCCGGGAGAGAGCCCACTTAAAAAGAAATTCCATTGCTGGACTATTTGTCTTAAAGAACAACGCTGAGATAAACGAAGTTCACAGGTCAATTCTCTGGCTAGATTCCGAATCGTTAGATAACCACATTGAAGCCCTTCCCTTTTTACTCTCTACCTTGTGTTCGCTTTCGAAAAATAGAATAGATGAAAAATAAAGTACAAGAAGAAACCAATCCCATTGGTATTTTGATTGATGCTCAAGAATGGTTTGAATTATATATATATTTATATAATTAAATGAATTAAATGAACTAAGGTAGTTAACTTTATATATTTTATTATATAAATGAAATGGAGCGATGTGAAGCTCCGTCAGACCTTAGTTATAAGTGCAATTTTTGAAGTTACCTTAGTTTATAAAAATATATAAATATATGTATAGATAGAATCAGCGTCACTTAATTTCCATAAGTGTCCGCTTTGATTCATAACGAATAAAAGACAATTTTTCTTTCTAAATAGTTTATAAAAAGTTTTTTTTTTGCTTTAATTCTTGTTTTCATTCTCATTCATTCTTAATCATTTTCCATAGAATTTTTGTAGATATTTCCTTTTTCAAGGGTATGTAGGCTTGATTATTATTTTTTTTTTTTTTATTTTGACTGAGAAATTCTCCTTCAGAGGAAATATAACTCATCAATATAATGTAAACATTTATCATCAATATCTATCTATTTATCTATCTTTCTACTTATATTCTGTCACTTGTTGATTTTGGTGCACTTTTTTTAGAACGTTGTCAAATTTGTGAAAAAAATAAAAAATTTTCAATTTAAACAAAAATAAATAAATAAATCATAATAAGTAAATTCAAAACAGTGCAGAATGAGATCTCATTACACTTTGAATAAAAATATTTTTTAATAATTTTTTTTTATTAATACTTATGGTATATATAGTTATTTTAGTTTTTATAACTAAACTTTAAAATTTATTGTTAGAAAAAATTCTCGAATATAATGTTATTTTTAGTTTTGGATTTTACTTTTCAATTAAATTGTATTAATTTTTATTTTTACTTTATTTTTATTTTTAAATTAAAATCGGCATCGTTTCTGCACATGACAAAACATTTGCATGGTTTACGCAGGCTATTCGAAAGTACTAGAAAATCATATCTAAATATGATGTAAATATGTTTGCACTAATTTTACTATTAGAGAGACTATTATACTCATATATTTATGATACGAATTTTTTCATTTTATGAGCTAGAGCTTATTAGTCTCATTTAAAAGCTATAATATTATTTAATATTTTATAAGGAATAAATTAAAGAGTGCGTTTTCTTGCTTGATACTACAAATAAATATCATACATTATTTATATATAAAAGCGGGGCCCACAGGGGCGGGGGAGGGTGAAGATGCAGAGTGGGTCATTGAAATTTCTGGGGGGGGGGGGCTGAAAATTAAATTGTTGCATTTCACCCTTATATCCTAAAAATAAAAATAGTAGTCTTATAACTTCAACAAAAGGTAATATAAAGCTCTTCTAATTGCTAAAAGTGAATAAAATGGGGTGGGGGGTGTACTTTTCATGGAACTAGGAGGGGGGGGGTGAGTCATGAAGCTAAGTGGTGGCACCCCTGTTTATAATTATAAAATTATATAGGTACTAAATATTTTATTAATTTGAGACTACAATTTCGAAGGCCTAAAGCAGTCTGTGGTACACAGGAAATGACTGGTGATGCATATTGACACTTGTCTTATTATTTATAGAATACTATTATAAGCTAGTATTTAGCTTCAGTCTAATATAAGTACCTATTTTACATGAATATTTATTGGAGAAATTAAATGAATGAACTTGTTTACGAATTTACTTCTTCACTGAACTTTCTTCCTCAAAGTAAAATCGATTTTGATTAGGACACATCCAGATCTTTTACATTAGTTTGAAAATGTAGGAAGGTAGCCTTTTTGAAACTATAGTCTAAAACTTTTGCTTTTGTTGGTATATCGAAAATTTTACTCGTCAATACTCAAAATTTTTTTCCATTTGATGATTTTTTTTCATTTTTTTATTTCTGAATATTTTTTTTAATCTTAATTATCACATTTATATAAAAATATATATCGAAAGTATTATTGTTGGTGATACTTCAATTATTGAATTTGTTTTTAGCGGTACGCATTTATAAAATGGATGGGAATCACTGGTTTAAGTCTAACCAAATATTAAAGATTCACATTTAACAGAATTCAATCATACTCTTTCGAAAAGAATGAAATTAGTTCATTAATCAAGCAAAATACACAATTTTTAATTTTATATATTCCTTATAAATTGAACATCTCTGCTACTCTCGGCAAAAATATTGTTATTTTATTTATTATTATTCTTATTCATAAAAACTATAATACAGTTCAATATAATAACAGTAAGATAGAAAGTGTAAGAGTGAGAGAAAGAAAGTCCGATAGATAGATAGATAGATATCAAAAAATATCGTATTTGGATATTTTGCTCATTTTCAAAAATCCTTTGAAGCTAACCAGAGATAGAATAAGAAAGACATTATATTTGAACAAGTGCTTCAATATTGCACTAGTCATTCTAATCGTGCAAAATACATAAAAAATATATACATATATAATTATATAAACCCATATAATTAATTTCATCTTTTATTTGTTATTGTAAGTAAATACAAATTTTATGTACTGCTATGATGGTTTGAAAGCATGTAAATTGTAGATATTAGAGTAAAATTTGGTGATTTAAGTGGTATGATCAAAACATGTAGATGTTAATTAGTGGTGTACAATATTATATGTAGTTTTATTAAATAAAAGACATTGAATACTGAGAAATGTTTTTCTATGTATCCGTTTTTATTTCCTTTTCATAATTCATACCAGATTCCCTTTACTTTTATTTTTGTTTATTCCACGTTTAGTTGACACGGGGACGGGTTTGTCTAGGTGAATTCGAGCTCTCTTAGGCGGGGACTTGAGTTCCGCACACAATTTTAATTTAATCAGCTATTATCAAAAGAGATAAGTATTTGAGACCATAAAAAACAAAAAAATCAATTGGTGACATGGCAAATTTGGACAAAAATATTCGGGCTCTTTGAAACGGTCACTTCTGCTTAAGTTTCGCACATTGGTTAATCGGCTATAATCTGGCTTTTAGTTATGGGTATAGTTAGGGGAGGGGCAAGGGGGGCATTGTCCCCCCTAGAAGAATTGAAACTCCATTATTACGAGGGATCACTTATGTATTTCTCATTAAATTATTTCGTTACTTTCAAAATTATTTGTCATTTCTACAAAAAAGTTAGTTGATCTCTAATCGGATTATCGAAATTGAAACCTTTTGGTGGCTAATCAGCTGGCCGGCTGCCCCCTAGGAAAACTCCCTAACTAAGCCAATTCTTTTAGGTACAGTAAAACCTCGTTTATCCTGACCTAAATTATCCGGATCGGATTTGTAGACATTTTCATTTTAATAAATGTTCACATAGATAATAATTGTTAACTCTTATAGCAAGAATGTAATTATAATTTTACCAAAAATTCACTTTAATTTTGATATTGACAAAGTCACTTAATTCTATGTAATTTTGATATAAACATGTTTTTTTATCGTAATAAATTCAAATTTGCTTATTTGAGGATTTGTTTTATTTTTATTACCCAAATATCCGGATTATCCGGTTTGCCTTTGGTCGCAGTTAGTCCGAATAAACGAGGTTCTACTGTACTTTTATTTTCAATAAACACAGTCTCTTAAAACCCCAGAGTATAAAAAATAATTTTTTCTGATACAATATTCCTAAGCCATAAAGAGCAATAAATATACCAGTTGAAGGCGACAGGGACAAATTTCTCAAAAATAGAAGCTGGAAAATTAATGCGAAAAATTTTCAGAAGTTAATTCGATTCATTCGTACTATTTTTTAAAAACAACATTATTGATCTAAATGAAAGAAAGTGAGAAAGTCCATTTTGATATGCAGATTAACAACAAAACCTGAACACTTTATTTTTATTTTACTAATGCTTCGAGCCGCGCCTCGGCGGGCCTTTTATAGCCAGGGGCTTCGCCCCTGAACCCCCATGTGGCTGTTTTATTGATGTTTT